>LZPO01044554.1:121285-134536 GCA_001675575.1 Neotoma lepida | reverse complement strand
TAGCTTTGCGCCTTTCCTGGAACTCACTCGGTAGCCCAGGCTGGCCTCGAACTCACAGGGATCCGCCTGCCTCTGCCTCCCGAGTGCTGGGATTAAAGGCGTGCGCCACCACCGCCTGGCTTCATCATCATTTTATACAGGTATTAAGAAGTATACTTTTAAGAGAAGCCCATGACTACTGTAATTACTGCTACACATAATTATGCTCCAGTTAATACAGTCCTCTAAATGCAATAAATTGGAACAGAAATAAGGTTTGAAAATGTACCATATCTATCTAGATACAAGTGCATAGCCAGACTTAATGAAAGGCCTGTGTATAGTGTTACATTGAATCTTGGAGTAATGACTGCATCCTGATATTTGTGTACCTAACAGCTTACACAGCAAGAACAGTAGTGCCTCAAGACCACATATGCTTTTCCAAAATGTATGACACTTAATAAGACAGAGTAACTGGAAACTGAATGAGAAACACATTGTATGCAAAAATTAAACTGGATTTTAATGAGGGATTGTAGTCATGTTCAGTGAGACATTTGCAACTTAGACAGCACATGTTAGATTCTTTGTGTAGAGACGCCTGTGCTGTGGAAGACCAAGCCCCTGCAGCTCCTGAACAAAATGGCAGGTGCATCTGACAATCAGTATCACAGCCAAAGAGCGTGAAGAGACTGTTCTTCCTGGTGGTTGAAATTTTATATGGCCTGCAGAAACCCAGATATGATTAAGGCAAAAAAGAAACCAAAACCAGTAAAATAAGTACATGCACACAGGCACAATCACATGCACACATGTAAACACTCATGCACATCATATGTGTGTACACACATGCACATATATGTATATATATGGCACTATAACTCATCCACAGGCTCTTTCATTTATGCATTAGCATTTCTACCTTGAGATATATGTTAGTTATACATTCTTTTGTTTTCCCACATATTAATAGATATNTATTTCTAAGTGTAAATAAGTGAAGTTGAAGCCNTGCTTAAGTTCAACATCTTGTTCTTAAAAAATACCCAAAAGATATGAACAAGTAGTTTATGGAAAAGGGGGTGCTAGTAATAAGCAAATAAATAAGAAACATTTTTTTTGTATTTGCTAGCAGTCAGGGATTAAACTAAGGCACTTTTTAAGTTAAATTCTTCTTTTTAAGTTCTCCAGATTTTTAGAAAAATAGGTCCAGTCTTTTTGAGTGTGGGGAAGTGTTTGTGCTGCTACATTGCTGGTGGGAGTTTGAACTGCCATAATTTCCTGGGAAAGTCACTTATTGATAAGTAGTATAAAATTAAAACCACGCATGCTCCTTGATCTGGCAATCTAGTGTTTTATGACCTTTCCTACAGTTATTAAAAACACCTGCCTGCAAGAATTGGAACATATTGTCATTTGTTGCATCATTGTTTGTAATACACAAAGTGTTGTAACACACCTTCCTGGGAGTGTTTTAGGTGCTTTCCTCTCTGGCCACAGCCTAATGCATTTACCAGCAGCTGATCCAGAATCTGCTTCCAGCAAGCCNTCCAGTTAAGAGGCACCCAGAGGTCCAAGTCACTACTGTGTTTCAAAGTACCTTCTCTCTCACTTACTAGTGACTGTGTTGACATTACCCTTTCTTGAACCCTTTCAAGCACACAGGAATATGATGTTTTTTTATGTGTCTGGAGTCTATGTGCTGCTGTTTAAAGATTTAACTAGCTCTCCCTGTCAATTGAGATAGAATCTTCTAGACTTTTCTTATCACTCCTATGAAATATCACTTGGCTCATCTTTCTATTTTCGGTCCAGCCAGAAAAGACACATTCCAGATACTAACCTTAAGATAGCAGGTCTGGAGCTTTTATCTGAAATAAATGTTTATGTTCCCTGGCCTCCATGTTAAATATGTGTGGAATGCCTCCCCCATTTGACAGTGAATATCCTGTGCATTTGACTTCAATTTTCCCTGTTACTGCCCACAAACTATAATTGTTCCAAACCAAATTCTTCCTAATTTTCCAAATTAAATGATACTTGCATCACAGCTATGCAGCTAATTTTATGCGATATGCTAGGAGAATTGATATTAACTTCACAAAAAACTATTGGATATTTATGTGTTGAAGGCTTTGTCAATTCAAATTCTAATAAGACAGTCTCAGCTCTTGAGAGGTAGTCTATTGATAAGAATATGGGGCTAGAGAGATGGCTGAGCAGTTAAGNACACTGGCTGTTCTTCCAGAAGACCTGAGATCAATTCACAGCANCCCGACATGGTGGCTCACAACCATCTGTAATTCCAGCAGGTGATCGAGTGCCCTCTTTGGGCCTGGAGACACCAGNCATGCATGTGGTGCACAGACAACATACAGACAAAACACCTATACACATTTAAATAAACAAATAAAATGAAAAATAAAAAATATTATTTAAAAATAATACAGACACAATCCAATAATTGTAATATAACTAGATAGGTATGGTAATCCCATTTCATGGATAATTGCTTGTGATTGGGTATTATTTTTTCAAACTCTTAGGCCTTTGTCAAGTCTGAACTCATGCTGGCTCTACATATTTTAATTTACAGCTGTCTCTGCCAGCAAAAAGCAAAATTTATTATCTCAAAACAGAGGCTTCAAGAATGGACAGTTCCACCTTTGATTAATTTAGTGGTTCAAAGATGCTGTCAAGCATCCTGGGTACTGGATACTGTCTAACCCTCCTACCTTTATTTTTCTGTCATGTCGTGTTCTGTGTACCAGCTTGGTCTTCACTCAGGTTGCCTTTGTTTGTGTAGTGGTTGTGTCAGTTTTGGATACCATGTGGACAGGGATTGTTTCTTTTCTATGTGTCCTCTTCTTTTTCATAAAAGCTTAATTTAGACTAAGTGAAATGTTAAAAAGATAATATACAAATTTGTGTGTATTCCTTAACCAGATCCCTCAAGAGCTAATATTTATTTTTATTTTTGGATATGNCTAGTATATTTTTATTGTTTAACAACAACAACAGTAACAACAACAGCAGCACCACCACCAACAACAACCAGGTTTTATAGTGGACGCTTCCTTAAGGTCTGAACCTGACCACCCTCTCTCTGTCCTTTAACACAGCCTGACAAGCAAGCATCCTGCTGTTTCCATTCCTTCTTCTGTCTGCTCTCTTCTTTTTCCTCTTACCTTCCTTCTCATTTTCTTTTTCTGCTCCTTTTCTACATCCATATGTGTATCCTGGCATAACTCANTATGGGTAAGAAGCTTCCTCATTCTTTTAATTGTTGATTTATAAAATACTTTGTGCTGCTGTTTGTGGAGTCATAGTGTTCAATTTTATATACCTGAAATTTTATGTAACTAACTATATATTGATGGATGATTCATTCTGTGTTGAATTACCTTACTGAAGATGGATAAATTTACCCACTATTTTCGATAGATATCATTGGAAGCCTCTATGATTCAACCACTATTGTATTCTGTATCCACATAAAATTAGCACCAGCAGGGTCAATGTTAATGTGCTCTATCTGCATGAGTTATACCAGTCTACATCNAGTGGCATCTGCATGTCTTTATGGCNGAACACAGGAAGACAAATCCTAGGGAACAAATTCCTAGGTGAGTGTGAGTAGGTAGAGTGGTAAGGGTCCTCTTTCTCAAATGTGTGTCTTTTTAGCTTTTTATACATTTGTGTCTTTGGTCCTGAGGTGGGTGTGGTTGCCTAGCTACATTCAAAGCATATTTTCTTATTGTCCTACTGCAAACGGTGTAGCTTTTTAATGGTATTAAACTCCGCACCACCCCCCCCCTTTTTTTTTCCCTCCAAGACAGGGTTTCTTTGTGTAGCTTTGGCAACCTTTCCAGGAACTCACTCGGTAGCCCAGGCTGGCCTCGAACTCACAGAGATCTGCCTGCCTCTGCCTCCCAAGTGCTGGGATTAAAGGCGTGCGCCACCACCACCCGGCCCTCTGCACCCTTTTTTGGTCAGAACTTTAAATATCAGTTTCTTCCCCCTCAAAACTATTAAAACCTATGTCTCCCTGCCCTGTTTTTTTGTTTTTTTTTCACTCAATTTTCACTTTAAATCTTGCCAAAACAGCATCATCATCCATGTTGCTGCCCAAATGCTTTGTTGCTATAACATTTTTAGTCATATGAACTAGTCCATCACCTTAAAGCCAGCCTGTTTCCCATAAAGTGTCAGTGCATGGATAAAAAGAATACAGATTCTTTATCATGGTATAACATGATAATTAAGTTTGTGATTCTTCAAGTGAAACCTCATGCATGTAACTGTTACTGTTCACTTTCTTGTCAGCATTTGGTTTTCTGAGTACTCATCAGAACTGGCACTAATATCCTCTCATAGCATGCTTGTTTTCTATCTTGCTTCTCTAAACTTTCCCAAATTCTCAGAAACCAATTCCAAAGGCTTAAGAGTCATATGGCCAATGTTTGTCACATCATTGATCTTCCTTGTAATGTCAAGTGGCAGACACAGCTTAAAGAGGAGAAGATCTTGGCTTACAGTTTCAGAGTCTTCCAAGCATGGTTGCTTGGCCCCAAATGCATGTTTAAAGTTGTGGACATTATAGTATTGGGAGCCTTGGTGGAGGACTCTTTCCACTTCACTGTGGCCAGGAAGCAGAGACAAAGAACAGAAGAGACCAAGGACAAGAAACCCCAAAGGACCCGCCTCAGAGACTTACTGCTTCCATCAAGGTTGTCCTTCCTAAAGGTTCTAGAACCTCTCAAATAATGCCACTAGTGGGGGCATGCTAACACCTGGGCTTATTATGGGGTATATCTTAAGTTTCTATCCTAATAATTGCCTACTATACATGCTGTTTACCACCATGTTTTGATGGGACTTTATTTTGTGGCATACCGTCTGCACTTTTATTTAAGTCTTTGGTATATAGTTATATGTATGAATGAGCCTCTCAGCATATGGTCAACTGTAAAGTTTTCTGGCTTCTGTTGGTCCCATGACTTGATTCTGCAGTATATTTCTCAAGAAGGAGTCTTATATTCTTGCTTTTCAGACTGGTCTTTGTATAGTCTAGATGTTAGAAGGACATCCACTAGCTATAGTGTTCACTATTCACACTCCCTTTCAGTGCATATCTGGAGGAGGCTTCTTCACTCTTATTTTATATTATATTTGATTTTGTTTTAGGCATCTCTGATACCACTTAAATNTACTCATCTTTGTTCATTACCTTATCTTTTCTTCCTAGAGAGTCGGAAAATTTTTTATTTTTGAAACCTATTAGTAGGGGTGTACCTGGAATTGATTGTCCCAGTTCAATTTGCTCATCCTTTCAGCCTGTAGACTTTTTTTTAAAATTCTGTGAAGTAATTACAATGCTTTTATAGTTTTATGACAGGTTCTCTCTCTTTTTGCCTCTTTTAAGATCTTTTCTGCTAGGACTCAAATTTTAAGAATGTTTTCCTACCTTCCTGTTTTACTTGTCTTTGCCCTTTGTGTCTTCCGTCATCTTATTTTGAGTATCTTCCTGCCTTTAATTCTCGTTATGAAATGTTGATTAGTAATTTGTAATGGAATCTGTGACAAATGGGCTTATTTTTGGATGTGCCTACTTAGGAAGATGTTTTAAAGACATATATCCAAATCTAGATTACAAATGAATTCTAGGAAATTAATTAATAGTGAAAGAAAAGCATCCTAGCCTTAGTGGAAAATGCTTCAAGCAAACTGTGTGTTCACTGTTCATTGCCCTCCCTGGGACTACCATTCTGGTTCCAGCCCTCGTCAGGTGAGACCTAGGTTGTTCCTAGGAGTTTGTTTTCTTTGGAAGTGGCTGACAAAGGAGTCATTATAATTAATGGCAGTGGACAGAATTAATTAAACAGATAATTTTTCTGTTAGTCATTTGACTTTGTGGGTTCAGGGTGTGTATAAGCACTACTATTACATATTATGGCTAGAGCTGCCCTATGTTTCAGACTGTCTTGTGGGGAGATCCTTTTGTCTATTCCTTCAGCAGGTATCAGTCATCTCATGTCTTGGACAGTAGTTAGTGCTGGAGACACACATAGTCCTTGCTTCAGCTGTGAATAACCTTTTTAAGGTTGAATGGCGTTAGAGAAAGACTCCTGTATAAAACACTGTGTAATGCTACAAGCTGAATGAACCTACTCTTGAACTGTATTGGAAGAATACACAGACGATTATAGTGACGTTATCAACAGTGTTGAGTCTTAAAAGCTTTCAGTTCTTTTAGTGAACCCCAAGTGCTGTTAGACTTTGAAGGTATGGCAATACATTTGGGATGGCTTTTCTCATGAGTGTGCACCAAGCTAAACAAAACTGAGCAAAAACTTACTGAGAGCACATTGCTAGTTTGATTCCTCATGTTCATCATGTTCATCATGTTCATCATGAATGTTCCAGTACTGGTTCTTTTTAAGGTTGGCTAAAACTAGGATGGGCTGTCACTTGCCTGGAATTGTTCTTTCTTTAAGCAANGTTTTATTAATAGGGGTATGTTGTCTCTATCTTTCTTTTGAAAGTACTCTGTTCTGGTTAAAAGGAAATCTTTGCTTTCTGAACATAGCTTTATATGCACAGCTGGCACCAACAGGGCACTTTTGGATCAAATCTTGGAGCTTTAAGAACATGAAAAAAAATACAGTGAACAATGCTNNTTCTGTTCAGCAAGGCGAGGCTATTTGTAACAGGGCANAATTTAAACCTGTGTTTCTTGCTTGCTAGCTGCAGAGAGGCATCTTGTTTGAGCCATCAAAGTTTCCTAACATCAGGATGTAATTTTAAGAAGACAGAATAACAATTCTGTCACCAAACATACCAAAGCATAGAAGGCCTTAAGTGAACAATTGGTGTTTTGTTAANAATTGAAAATTGTATTGGAAGGATGAATGGTTTTGATTTGTTTCAACATGTTAGATAGAGACATGTACCTAAAACCTCCTCCCTCTTGGTTGGCTTTTGCCTCAATTGTTTCCCCAGGTTTGAATGTATTTGCAGTTCTTTGACAAGAAGGTCAACTCCAACAACTCCTGGGTGTAGTATAGACTCTGAAATGTTTCTGAGTAGCAGTAGCCCTAAGCATGCTCCACCTTTGGGAAACCTACTACTCACTTCCTGTTGGTTACTCCTTAGTTGGATACTCCCATCTGCCTTGTTTCTAGGCCAGTTCAGATGAGAGTCTATATTTTTTTCTTTTTAAACTGTGTTTTGCCAATGAACTATTTTGCTGTTTTATGCCAGACATTGTGTTGGAGGCCCAGGATACAAATGTGAGTAAGGCAGACTCCTGCCCAATATTTGGTAGGAAAGATAGTGTGCCAGTTCGGCCTTCTGTGCCTTGTTTTTTTGCTACCAGACCTGGGCTCTGGAACAGTTGTCTTATGTTAGCAGGTGGCATGGTAGCTTTGTTCTGAGGGTGTGACAGGGACTATGCAGTCATAGCCCCAGCAAAGCCATCTGGTTATACTGTTTCTTCATTCACCTGCTGCCAGGCATCTTGATTGCAAGGTTTAGCCATTGTGAAAAAATGGGCTAAAGTTGATGTGCAAATGTTCATAACAGATACACATTTTTATATCTTGAGAAGACACTGAAGAGACTGATTGCTAGTTTTGCAAAAAGCAAATCTAGTTCCCCAGTCAAGCTGTCCTGAATGACTGTTGACTTTTCTAGGTTTTTGTCCATTGCAAGAGGCATGTGGTCATACCATTGTTCTTATGCACTTTTTTCTTATAACACATGATGAGGAACATCTTTTTATGTTCTTATTTCTCTATTATTCCTCCCCACCTCCCTTCAGAGAGGGTCTTACTTTTGGCCTAGAGTGGTTTAAAAGTCACTTTGTGACTCAGGTNAGCTTCAAACTCATTATCTTCCTGTTTCTACTTCCCAAGTAGCNCTGATTACAGAACTGTCATGTCTAGCTTTATGGGATGGTGTTTTTGAAAACTTATTTTAAATTTTATGCATGTATGTGTTTTTATGTGGGTATATGTATATGAGTACAGGTGCCCATGGAAGCCAGAGGTATTAGATCCTCTTGGAACTAGAGTTACAAGTGCTTGTGAGCCACCTGATATAAGTATTGGGAATTGAACTTAGGTCCTNTGCAACAGCAGTAAGTACTGTTAAGTGCTGAGCCATCTGTCCAGCCCAGCCTCTAGTTTGTTTGTTTGTTTGTTTNTTTATTTATTGCCAACTATTAATTGGTTGTATTGAATTTTCTGGACTTTTTGTTTTGCTCACTGACTTATTTATCCATTCTTTTATGAATAGCACACTCTCTAGTAGACCTTTTCAAACTCTGTAAGTCAATTTTTATTTTAAATTTATTATTATCATAATTTGTGCATGTGTGTGTATGTGTGTGTTTGCACACATACGTACAGCTGACTATGCCACAGGGTTCTTATGGAAGTCAAAGGGTACTTTTTGGAAGTTGCTTCTGTCCTTCCACTGTGGGTTCTGGGGATGGAATTCAGGTCATCAAGCTTATGTAGCAAGCACATGCTTTTACACATTGAGCTCACTTCCAACTGTGTGGTAAGCATCAAAGTTGAGCAGTGTCAATGCCACTCCTGTGACTTGGATCTCCTTCATTATTGTGTTGATATTCTAGGTATTTTGTCTCTCTATATTTAGAATCCCTTTGTTGATAATCCACAAAACAAACAGCATGCTGGGATTTTGAGTGACATTGCATTAACTACATCAGTCACATTGAAAAGAAGTGACATTTGACAGTATTAAGTCTTCTATCCATGAACATAGATCCTGTATTTGTTACCGTCTTCTTTGATTTTATTCATTAGCTTTGAATTTTTATTTACATAGATTTTTATACATATTTTTCTAGATCTGTACATAAGATTAGCTGGACCTTGAAAAATACAGAGGTGGAGGCACCCCTCTGTGCACCCAGNAGCTAGAGATCCATGTGTAAGGCTAGGGATGGAGCAGATATGGTAGAGTGCCTGTCTAGCATGTTTAAAGTCCTGGTTTGATCCCTAGCACTGCATAAAAACTGGGAATGGTGGTTCACACCTATAGTCCCAACACTAGAGAGGTGGAAACAGGAGGATCAGAAATTCAAGGTCATCTGTGTGTACATAGCACATTTCAGGCCAGACTAGGCTTTCTCAAAAACATTTATTTTTTCACATGTAACTTTTGATTTCCCAAGAACTCAACTATTAATAGTCTGCTACTGACCAAGAAGCCTTATCTGTGAATCTGTTTGCTAATATGTACTGAGCATGATTGATAAATAAATAAATAAATAAATAAATAAATAAATAAATAAATGTGAAAGCATACGAAAATCATGAGAGATCAGATAATACAATATAATACAATATACAATTTATTGGAGACAGATGCTACTCATATTGAGAAGACTCATTTCTCAGTGTCTCAAGTGTTTATGAGATGTAACCACAACTTGCCTGTGGTTTATTAGCACCATTGCAGATATGGATAGTTTTCTCAGCTACAGATGGTGTGGTGCATGGTCTGTATGTGTTTCTATGAACAGGTTGTGCTATATTTTAACTTCTTATAATAATTATATAGAGCTGGAGCTACATGGTTAAGAGCACTTGCTGCTCTTGAAGAGGACCTGAGTTCAGTTTCCAGCACCCATATCTGGTGGCTCACAACTGCCTGCAACTCCAGCTCTAAGGGATCTGCCAACCTTTTCTGGCCTCTGCAGGCACTGCCACTACACATAAATGACTAATAAAAAATGTTGCCTCTGTGTCATGGTAGTGCACCATAAAGTATTACTATCTCCATCTGTCTTATGGCTTTGTGCCATATCTGACTTTATTGTGTAGTTGAGTACCCCTTTCCACTCCCTCTCTGTTTTGTTTTGTATTTGTATATCAGGATTAATGATTACATGTACCCATAAACACACTAGTGGAATGCTGCTTTTATTTATTTTATTATTGTACCTATCATTTTAAAACATAATTTTAAACTTGCCTCTTAGCTCAATCAAGTATGAGAAAGTTAAAATTTTCTATTTTTCATTCACTACTCTGTTAATATTCTTTTTTGTGTAGGTCTGTATCTGTGGCCTTTGTCATTTTTCTTCTCTGTGGAGAACCTCTAACATTTCTCAGAAAGGAGTTTTATTGTCAGTGAAATCCTCAGTTTTTGTTGGAGAGTAATCTTGCATTTCACTTCCAAAGAATGGGTTCCCCGAGTCCAGAGCTTTATGCCTAGTGAAAGCCTTCACTCCCTTTTTTCTTGTTTCTACAGCCTCTGTGGGAAAGTCAGATGGAATTCTTGCTTTTGTTCCCCTGTATAGGAGTTCTCCCCTGGTGGGGGCTTTTTGTGACATATTTTGCCTTGTTTTTCTATAATTTGAACAACACCTTTGGAATTGTGCTCCTCAGTGTTATTTGAGCTCCTTGTATTCTTTGGTTGGTGTAGGACAATGCTAAGAATTTCTCCGTGGTCAATCTTTCGTGTGTTTCTTCTGAGCCTTTGTCTTCATGTCTCCTCTAGGATTCCCATTACATGGATGGTACACAGTATTTTTGTTGTTGCTGTATAATTTTTCATATTCCAAGGTTTTTGTTTTCTACTCTTCTTTTTCCCTTTATTTTTTGTTTTCTCTTGAGGTACCCTTTAGCTCAGAATGTCTTTAAGTAGCTGTGTCCAGTCTGCTGCTGAACCTAGGAGAGGCATGTGTCTGTCATAATAGCCTAGCATTTCCCTTTTGTTCTTATGGGTAGTCTGTTTTCTCCATTAGAGCCATTAGCATATTAATCATTGTTGTTTTAAATTCCAGATCTGATCATCCTAACATGCCTGCCATATCTAGGTCTGTTTTTAATGTTTGCTTTCTTTTCAGATTGTGCCTTTCGCTTTTAGTCATACTTTGTGATGTTTTCCTGATATGCAGTATGTATAGTCTATTGGGGTAAAAGACCTGCTTTGTAAATCAGCCATCAGTAATGTAGTAGCAAAGTGCAGGGAGTGAGGAGTGCTCTGTAGTTCTGTAAATAGGTCTGTCTCTGTGTCATGGTAGTTTGTGTCTTTGGACCATGACCTCCCCAAGAGTTTCCTTGTCCCCACTCCCAAGGTAGAACTGGACGGCTACAGGGCTGACCTTGGGTGCTTCCCTTTCCCACNTTAGATGCATAGGTTCCAGCCCAAACCCAGCAAGCAGGTTAGGCTCTAGGTAGTCACATTCTCTTTAACACAGTCCTTGTCTAGAAGAACTGAATGTTGTGGTTCTTCATTTCTAAGTGGCTTCTTCTACTTTGGTCCCACCAGAAGCTTCCTGGGTGTGTTAGTTAGGGTTTCTGTTGCCGTGAGAAGACACCATGACCATGACAACTCTTATAAAGGAAGTCATTTAACTGGGGCTGGCGTACAGTCCAGAGGTTTAGTCTATTGTCATTGTGGTGGGAAGTATGGCAGCATGCAGGCAGACATGTGGTGATTATATTATGTCCCCCAAAATATTGTGTACCCTAATAAAACTTATTTGGGGTCAGAGAACAGAACAGCCACTAGATTAAACATAGAGGTTAGGCAGTGGTAGCACACGCCTTTAATCCTAGCATTCCCGAGGCAGAGATCCATCCAGATCTCTGTGAGTTCAAGGCCACACTGGAAACAGCCAGGCATGGTGGCACACACCTTTAATTCCAGTGGCACACACCTTTAATTCCAGCACCTGAGATCTCATGTCTTTGCTTGAGAAAGACACATGCCTTTAATCCCAGAAAGTAGTGACAGGAAGCAGAAAGGTGTATAAGGTGTGGAAACCAGAAGCTAGAGGGCCTTTAAGCTTTCAGGCTTTGAGCAGAGTGGAGCTGAGATTCATTCGGGCTCAGACGCCTACAGTCTGAGGAAACAAGATCAGCTGAGGAGTTGGCAAGGTGAGGTTGGCTGTGGCTTGTTCTGTCTCTCTGATCATTCAGAATTTACCTCAATACCTGGCCTGGTGTTTTCAATTAATAAGACCGTTTAAGAGACGGTCTTAACCACAGACATGGTGCTAGAGAAGGAGCAGAGAGTTCTACATCTGGATCTGCAGGCAGCAGNAAGAGAGGAGTGACACTGGGCCTGTCTTGAGCATCTGAAACCTCAAAGCCTACCCCCAATAATACACTTTCTCAAATAAGGACACACCTACTCCAACAAGACCACACCTCCTAATAGTGCCACTCCCTGTGGGGGCCATTTTCATTCAAACCACCACACGGGGGAAGGAGGGAGGGTGTTGTCTGTATCCAGTGTGAACGCCGTTAAGATCCTGGAAGTAAAACTAACACTTGATGGAGTCATTATGTGCCATGGAATTTTAACTCCAGAATTGTCCACAAAACGCCTCCATCAATTATAGTTAGGGTGTTCTATTCGGCACTGGTTTCTGTGGTCTCTGCTTTGGAAAATTCTAATTCTCTTTTGGCCAGTATTAGTGCAGTGGTGTGTCCCATGGTCTTACTTCTCTCATGTATCTGTGAAAAATTGTTGATCATTTCATTTGTTTAGATTTTTTACTTGGTGGTAGGATGAAAGACCAGTTTCTAAACTTCTTAAATTCTTGTCCCTAAGTGGTGAGTTCCTATAATAATTTTAGGTATAACAAGATTGCTGAAGAAAAACTGTGGTCTAGTTCATGTGTACTATGTAATTCTGTGTGTAGGTCAGTGGCACTGTGGTTACCATTGGTGGTGGTTTGTGACTATTTGTGTTGTGAAACAGATTTTCAATGAAAATTTCAGAATTATTAAGAATCATGTGAGAAGAAATTCCCTACTGAATAAAGCTTTTGTTTTATGAAGATAATTTTTAGAAATTGCAGTGGTAGTTGAATTTAAGAACTATTTTTCTTCTATAGTTCCTATTGGAACTATGAAACAGTTCCAATATAGAACATTAGAAAGATACGATTTAAAAGTCACACATATCCTCTNTTGTGCTGGTGTCTGTGGTTAACATATTAATAAATGGTCATTTAGTCTTCTCTATACTGGCTTCTCTTTTATATCTATGAAACTCTTATACATAATCATGTGAAGTGTCCATTTAAAATGACTTTATATCTGATTTTATGAATATGCCTTTATTTATGATTTTTTCTCTTTGAGTGCTTAGATTTTTATCCAGTTTTTCATTTACAACTGCAAACATAGCAGTTAAATACATGAACATCTTGTTCATGGACTTAAGTCTTTGTCTTCATTTATTGCTGCCACAGGTTTTTTTCTTTCTTTTTTGTAT
>LZPO01044554.1:107459-121021 GCA_001675575.1 Neotoma lepida | reverse complement strand
ACAGGAAAAGAAAAGAAAAAGAACTAATTCCCTTTTCTAAGTGTAGCCGGTTTATTCTTGAGAAAAGGTACATGAATAGTGCCGTACAGTAATGAAAAGGCCCTCCCTTTCTTCTAGCCTCTTTCTCTGCCTTTCTTGCCCCCCTTCTTCTCTCCCGCCTTCCTCCTCCCCTCCTTCCCTCTCTCCTATGCTTTTAGTTTTCTCTGGTTCCATTTTGCCAATTGAATGGTTATTGGAATGAGAGCTCATGATGTCCTCCCCCTCTCTTTCTCTCTCCCTCTGTTCCTGCCCCCCTCCTGTAAATGGAATTGAATGTCTCTACAGCTGTTGGGATTATTTACCATTATTTTGACTTTGCTACAGAGTCCATGCCTCTCAGGTGTGTGCATATGAGCGTCTTGGATATTGAGAATTAGCTGTGGAGAGTTTTTACAGCAATAACTACTTTACCGTGTATGTTGAAATGATCATTACTTTAACATTCACACTTTGAGAAAAGGTTATGAAGATGTAATATGGGTTCACTAAGTGAGCCCTGTGTTCCCACCACTGTTTAACTACTTTCATTATTGTAACAATAACAAAGATTCTGATATCATATGCTAATCATTTGCTGAAATGTAATGATGAATATAATTTAAAATGAACTGCATATTGCATGCAATAATACTTAAGTAGATTTTGAGAGATAAGTAAACACCTGTAATAAATAGACCTTTGAAGTTCTTCCAGACTATTGTGCTGTCTGACCCTTCCATCAGGAGATGATAATGGCGCACATCTGTAAACTGCCATTTATTCTTTTGTGTCTTGTCTTTGGCACTTTCTAGCTTTTCTTTCTAGGTCTTTGAGTGAGTTCCTGCAGGAAATATGAGTTCACAGTGGGGCTNTTTGGGCCTGGGCATCTCTGAGCCTGCAGACTCTGAGCAGTCACTGCCTTTTAGAGCAGGTGTGTGTGCAGATGGCATGGGGTGAGGGGGAACCTGCCTTCTGCCTGGTGATGCTGGGGAGAGTGATTGATAACAGTGCTTACTCTGAGCAATGGTCTGAGGCTGGGAGAACCCGAGTCCCTGNCTAGGTGGAAGTCAGTGGCTGGCAGCATGAATATAGATACTGAATTTAGCTTGTAGTTATAGTAAACTTCCTTGTTAGCACTCTTAACCTGGTGCTTGCCATTTGATGCCCCCTGCCTCCCTTGCCTGTGAATTCTGAGGAAGAGGGTAGTAATAGGTATGAGGGTGCAGCATGCAGCTCTCTTGAGCTGGAGGTTTTCAGTAGGCAGAGTTTACATTAGGGTAGACTCCATGCCAGAATCAACGGCCTCTCATTGTGTGTCTATCTCTAGTTGTCAGTCTGTGTATGAGTCACGATTCTCTGAAGGAACAGAACTGGTCTCTTGTATACTTTCTCTTATACACATCTAGATGTGTATAAGAGACAGTATATATATATATAATCTCTGTCTGTCTCTCTGTCTGTCTGTCTGTCTGTCTATATCTAAGCTCTATCATGTATGTGTGTGTGTGTTTGTCTGTCTATCAATCTGTCTGTCTGTGTATGTTTGTTTTGTGTTCTAGGTATTCCACCAATGGCTATCTCACAACTGAAATACCAAGAATCCAGTAGTTGTTCAGTCCACAAAGCTGGATGTCTTAGCAGTCTAGTCTGGTGTTGGAGTCTCAGAGGATTCCTAGAGAGCTGCTGTTAGAATCCTTACTAAGTAGGTTTTAATCCCAGTGAAGTGCCACGGCAACAGCATAGATGAACTTGCCAGTAAGAGTGAGGGCAAGCAAGGCAAAACAACAACAATAACAAAAACAAACAACAACAAAAACCCCAAAGCTTCCTTTTTCCATGTCATTTTATGCTACCAGAAGGGTAGGTCCAGATTTAGGGTGTGTTTTCCCACCTCAAATTGTCTAATCAAGAAAATTCATCACAGGCATGCCCAGCTACTTGGGTTTTAGCTGATTCCAGATGTAGTCTTTTCTTAGAACTGCCTTCTGAGTGGGTGCATATGTCCTTAGGTCAGGTAAAGTAATGCATGGGGGCCAGTTAAGAAGAAAATATTGCCAGGCAGTGGTGGTGCATGCCTTTAATCCTAGCACTTGGTAGACAGAGGCAGATGGATCTCTGTTAGGTTGAGGCCAGCCTGGTCTACAAAGGGTGTTCCAGGATAGCCAGAGCTGTTACGCNTAGAAACCCTGTCTCAAAAACAAAAAATAAAAGATGAAAATATTAAAAAACTTGGTTTTCTGGTTTCTTTACATATGCTCTATCATAACACTCCACAGTAATATAAACATTTACAAATAAATATTTATAAATGGTGAGTATGCACAGTAGATTTTTAATTTCTAATACTGTTTTCCCAGTGTGCCATTTAAAATACATTCTAGAACTGTGTCATAGGGATTTGTTGTATCACTGCTTCTCCTACTAAGGTGTTTGCACATTCCTATGAGCTTAGTATCTGCCTGTTCCCTCTTTTTCCCTCCAAGTAAAGCAGGCTTTATTGAGAGTGTGTCCTGTAGGCCATGAAGTTCAGGACACTCTTCCGATTTTTTTTGCTAGGTTTTAAAAGTGAAGACAAATGGACTGCAGATTTTTGAAACAGTTAGTGTAAAAGTATCCTGTTTGTTGTTTGGACTCCAAGTCATCTGAAAGTTGATAACTGTTTTTAGCCAGCTTTCTGTTTGGAGCTCTGCACAGCAGAGATGGAGAGTTCAGTTCCACATAGATGTATCCAATCTGTGCAGTGATAGCAGCTCAGCTCTGGTCCTCTCCTCTCTCCATGTGCTTTACCCATGATGCTTTAAACTACTGTGACCTCTNCTTTTTAGATTTAGAGAATGGTATATGTTCATGTGTGTCTCTGTGCATGTGTAAGTACAAGTAGTGGTTCCTTAGGAGTTGGAGTTACAGGTTGCTGGGAACCACTTGGTGTGGGCACTGGGAATAAAGTCCAGTCCCCTAGAAGAGCAGCTGTTCTTACCTGCTAGCCCATTTTTCCAGCCCCAACTGTGATCTTTTGATAGTGAATTTCTTTATTTCTTTTTTTTTTTTCTTTTTAAGACAAGGTTTCTCTATGTAGCTTTGGATCCTGTCCTGGACTCGCTCTGTAGATCAGACTGGCCTGGAACTCACAGAGATCTGCCTACCTCTGCTTCCTGACTGCTGAGATTAAAGGCATGCGCCACCACCACCCAGCAGTAGTGGATTCTGATGCATTTTCTTCTTCCTTAGAGAGACTCAGTTATTTCCTAGAAATCTGAAACTTCCCTTCCTTTCCTTTCCTTTCTTTTTTTCTGTCCTTTCTCCCCATCTTTTTCTTTGTTCTTTTTTCTTTTTCTTTTCTTTCTTTCCTTTTTTTTTTTAAATTTTTTTAATTTTTTTTATTTTGAGATGAGGTCTCATGTTGTCCAGTCTGACTTCAAACTCACTGTATGGCCCAGGGTGGCCTTGAACTCTTGATTCTCCTGCTTTTTATTAAATATTAAATATTATTAAACAGATGTTTAATATTATAACTGGTTTAGATTTAATTTAATTGTGTGTGTATTTTTAAATGTTACTACAGGTATGTGTGCAGGTGCAAGTCTACATGTATGCATGNGTACTTGGTGCAGATCAGCCTTGGGTGCTGTTCTTCAGTGCCATCTACCTTGATTTTTGAGACAGCATATCCCTTTGGCCTGGACATGTCAATTAGGCTAGGATGGCTGGCCATTGTCCTCCAGGAGTTTACTTTCAAGAGCATGGTCCTTTAAGTCCCACCTTTCTTCATCCACCCTGACTTCCATTTTAAGGATTTTAAATGTAAATATATTTATTTCCCTTTCTTGTTACAAATATCACCAGTCANATTTCTAAAACCATTTCTGATAATTTACCAGTTGAAATAAGAGAGGAGTCGTAGTGAGGGCCCAGTGTTGATAATGTAGCAGGAACCAGAGGCCTTGAACCAGACNAGTGTCTCATTACAACGAANACTTGCACGTAAAGATGTATGGACTAAAGGGTATACTGTGTGACTCACTGTGTCATACTACACCTTCCACCTTCCATGATGAGATTTTTCTTTTATTTTATATTTTATTTTGTTTTATCTTGGGGAGGGTTTGTAAGGGCAGAGGGTGGGTGTGAGGGGCTGGAGAAATGAGTGGGATTAAAATGCATGATGTGGGGTCCACAAAGAATTAATAGCAGGTTAGAGAAAGAAAAAATAATTATTAACTCTAAAATAGTAAATTGTTGGTGGCAGTGAAGGTAATTATTTTTCATTTTCCAGATGATTTATTTAAAATAAATGAATTTAATATGAGAAAAAAAGAATTCTTGTTACTTAATTCCAGATCCCTGAAATCTCTCTGTAACTATGTTTTTAAAAGCATAAGTCATGGCTGGTCATGGTGGCACATGCCTTTAATCCCAGCACTCAGGAGGTGTCACTCTCTGAGTATGATGCTAGTTTGGTTTACATAGTGAGTTCCAGACTAGGCAAGGCTACATAAGACCCCCTCCTTTTTTTTATTAGCCATATGAGATTGTGTGTGTGTGTGTGTGTGTGTGTGTGTGTGTGTGTGTGTGTGTCTTTACAAGATGGTGTCACATTTTCTTCTGCAAGCAAACAAAAACAAACCTCAAATCATAATAAATGATAGAGTTCTCTTTCCATATGAGTTAGTTTCTCTCAGGGACAAATGTTCTGTGTATATTTATTTTTAGTTCATATACTTCATGTTCGTGTGGAATCTGCATGACAATACCTGACCTGTGACCTGCCTTCCTTAGCTTTCTGAAGGTTAGGACTACAGAGCTCTTTCCTGTTCTTGGCATGTGCAGCCCATTTCATGAAGACGATGGGAGTCTTAATACTAAGAACTTTTCTTAGTGCCTGGACATGTGATACTATGNGGTTGCTTGACTCAGAGAAGCTTCTGGATGAATCACCCTCGGCATGGGTCTCACTAAGAACCTGCCTTCTGCTTTCACTTGAGTGTCAGGTTTTCACTCTGGATCTGGAGACATGCCCCTTATTTCTCCAGTAGGAGAATGTAGTGGGCAGGGTTCTCTAGAGGAATAGAATGGGGAGGGTATTAGTTTGGCTTCCTTGGTAGATTTGTATAGTTCAGCCATGGCTGTCTGGATCCCAGTGTGCAGAGAACCAGATGCCTGCTTGGTTTAGGAAGCTGATGTGTCTGCAGTCTGAATATGGAGCTGAAAGCCTGGAAGATCCCTGTGGAGTATCTGGTTTTGAGTCCACATAGGAAAAAAGGCTGAAGAGACTGGAGTATGACCTCAGTAGTCACAGAGCCGCAGTGATAGTTGCATGCCTGTAGAACGAAGCAGCAGAGGTGGGTGCAGAACACAGCCTTTTCCCAGGACCTGTTTATAAGGGGTTGGTCCATTGTATGGTACTGTTTACACTGTGTTGCATGGAGGTCATTCCCCATCAGTTCATTGTCTCTGCAAATACCCTCAAGGACACACTCCTAGGTGATTCAAGTCCCACAGCTTGACTGTCAAGAAGACACATACAGAGAATTGTACCCCTTCCTGTGTTTCAGGTGCCATGCTTTGGAATATGCAGAGGTCCTCCTCCAGCATTGTATACTTTCTCTGTCTTTACTAATGGGGCTTTATGTCAACAGAGGTCCCACCAAATAGGCCACAGTCCATGAGAAATGTCATTCCCTAGTATACTAAAACTCATGAAGCCTACGATGGAAGATGTTGTGACTTGCCCTTTAGGGTCAGTGGAAGAGCAGAACTTTTCAGATTCTCTGTTATGCAACACTACATCTCCCTAGCTAATAATTGTGAAAGATGGCGATATAGTTAACTTTTCTTTTCAAGACTGGGAAAAATCAGATTGTTGCCTTTAGAACTAGATTTTCTCATGCTTCTAAGCAAAATCTGACATTGATAAAAATATCCAGAGTTTTTGCATAAAGAGTACACAGGGCATTTGGCCCACCAGCCATTGGCCTGTTAGCATCTCTCTCTCTCCCACATATATCTCCACTTTCTTTGTTTGGGTGAAGGGCTTGCTGTCAAAGCTATTCTTCAGGACTGCTCAGAATAGAGGTCCATCCAGGTNTTCATCAGCACTCACATGGTTCTCTTGCAGCTGAGACCAGATGCTGAATTGCAAGGGGAGGAAGTGATATTTGCATGTCATCTGGGAGCTTTTGTTTTCATATTTACAGGTTNAGTTATGTCACCTGACTTCTTGATGACTGTGCCTACTATTTCCATTATTTTCTTATTTTTCTNGCCAGCTAAATATTAGATAGTCCCCAGTTAAAGTATTTTCAAGTTTATTATGCCACAAAACTAATATGCACGCACCCACCTGGAACTAAACTTGAACATGACAGTTTTCACTTTTTTCCTATGATTGTGATTTACAGTAACATTCTTGTTAGGGTACTTGTTTACAGTAACATTCTTGTTAGGATGTTGGCCACTGGCAGTGACTGTAGATTTCTGTCAGCCTCATGGTCTGAGCAGAAACTCCCTGTGTATTCTGCTGTGTGTGCGATGTTGTTATGCCATGAAGTAGACTACATATGTTAAATGCATTCTGACTTGGTTGGGATGGGTTATTAGTTTGTAATCATATCCTGGGTCAAGGGGCATCTGTGCTCTGTATTGGTACCCATCTAACAGCTGGTACTGACATGTATCAGAAGTATCCTGGGTGAAGGAGCATCTGTGCTCTGTACTGGTACCCGGCTAAGAGCTGGTACTGACATGTATCAGAAACTGGTTTCATTATTCCCAACTGAAACCCTCTAGGCAATCCTCACTCTTCTCTACCCCATTCCCTGATAACCCCAGTCTTCTTTCTCTTTCTCTGATTTTTGTCTGTTCCAGGTACCTCATAAACACATTCTCTGATATGTTTAAAGTAGACTTGTAAAAGCCACAGCCANATTTCTTGAATTCATAGCTTAAATCACCAGTTAGTCTGCCATTCTTCTCTTAGTTGTGGCCTTAAAGGTATTCCACCATGGATGGCTGTGAGCAAGGTAGGAAATCAGGGAGAGTTCCAAGAAATACCAGATCTTGCTCCTTTCAATCAGGACAAAATAAAATNAAAAAAAAATAAAGATTTACACTTCTCAAATTGGACATTTCACGGGACTNTAGCTTTTCCTGGGCTCCAAGGCACCAGAGGTTCTGAGGAAAAGACTGAGATGTTTTTTCAAGTGTTAGGAGACAACCTGAAATGTTTAGTGAATGAAGTGGAATCTGCTCTTTAACAAACTCAGATTGGAGACTAGGGGTTAGCTTATGCTAGAGCAAGCCCTGGCTCAGATACATCAGGCCCCAAGTTCAAACACATGTTCCACAAAGTGTCAATCAAATCAACAGAAAAAACTCCCCACATATTAGAAGCTAGATTAGCAGCAAAGGGACTTTCCTTTGTTTCTTTAAAGCCAGGTTACAAGCTTAGCTTTTTTTTTGTGTTTGTGTGCATGTTCATGTGGGTGAAGGTGTGTGTAGGTACATATGGAGGCCAGAGGCCAGCCTCAAGTGTTGTTCCTCAGGTATTGGCTCCTGTGGGTGTTAGGAATGTAGCTCAGGTCCTCTGGAAGATCAGTTAGTGCTCTCAACTGCTGAGCCATCTCTCCAGCCCCGATCTTGTGTTTTTCACACAGTCTGTCATTGGCCTGGAACTCACCAAGTAGGCTATGCTGACTGGCCAGAAANCCCCAGAGATTCACATCTCTGCCTCCCTAGTCCTGGAACTATAGACAGGTGCCACCATGCCCAACTTTTACATGGGTTCCTGGGATCCAAAGTCTGGGAATGATGCTTGTATAGCAAGCACTTTACTGACCGCATCATTAGCCTAATTCCNTCCCTTGGTAATTTTGTTGGATGTCATGTTGGATGTTTAAATGACGCAAGTCATTTAAATGCACTGATAACTTCAAAAGTCTCTCAACTAACCAACTTATTTCAAAGTCAGAATAATAATTATTAGTTGAACTTTTTCCCCTTCTTGTGTTTATTAGTTTTTCTTTCCCTGTGTTCTTTTACATTAAGGTTTATGTTTTTCAAGTTGAGTTAATGATATTGAGTATTCTTTCAAAGCACTTGTCACCAGTGTGGTTTATTCATTAATTAATGATAAGGTGATTTTGTAGACAGGTGACACACTTACAGAGACTGTTCTTGCTAGTTATTGATTAGCNATGAATAAATTACTGCCATTTTTAATCATAAGTTTTCTTTTGGGGATAATTAATCAGTTTCTGTATTTGTAAGCAGTGTGGCTTTATCGTCCTCTGTATTAACAGAAATGAACCTGCCCGCCTCTGCCACAGGTAAATTTAGGGCAGAGGGAGACAGGTTTCCACGCTTCTATCTTGATCTTGACTTTTATNAAGCAGATAGAAGTGTACGTGCTTAAAAATGACTTCAAACTGCCTTTCCTGTTGAGTAGGTTTTGCACTACCTGCCTGACAGATGGTGTTGGAAGTCATTACTAAAATCATGTGTTTACCTGCTCATGGACATGTGTTCACCAGATGCACCCTGTTTACCCAGGACTGCTTGTTTCTTAAAGAAATATGCACCTTCT
Organism: Neotoma lepida; assembly: GCA_001675575.1. Taxonomy (NCBI): domain Eukaryota; kingdom Metazoa; phylum Chordata; class Mammalia; order Rodentia; family Cricetidae; genus Neotoma; species Neotoma lepida. Next base: position 112,422 of record LZPO01044554.1, on the reverse strand, counting down.
GGAGAGCGTTGCATAACTTAGGAGAACAGAAGTTAAGCAAGCCTGAGCTTCCGATTATGTGCCCCTGAATTAGCCACAGTCAAAAGACCTGTTTCATTTTTAATGAGAACTCAGAGTGGCCCAAGAGCTCACTCAGCAGTGTTGATCTTTGCTTCTTTTGATTGTACTTTAATTCTCCCCATTCACTGAATTATTTAACAACTGGTCACTCCACCCTGCTTTGGTTCAGTGGCAGCACTAGTGACTAACCAGTCTTTTAAGGAGATGGCTTGATNAATTACATTTGCTGACTTTTGGGAACATGTTTCACAGATCATTGTTGAAATTGTATTTGCTCCTCTCATTTCTAAGTTCTGACTTTTGAGGTCTGGCATCCAGATGAAGTGTTTTCCTTATTTTAGCATTCCATAGATAATTTCTATGCTTACCAAGATTGAAATGGCTGCCTGAGTGTTTTGTTTGCTAACCATGAGACCTTTGTTTAATTTTTTTCATCCCACCACTGTCATATTTTTCTTGAAAAGTAGATAGAGCTGAATGGTAGCAACTCCTTTCTAATGTGCCCCAAGCTCTCCGCTTGGAATGGAGTATGTCTAACTGTCTTCAAACCCCAGGAAACAAGGAAAGTTATTGTTTGAGGATTGTGACAGGTGCAGAACTGTAAATAATTACAGGTCTGGGCAGAAAGTGGGGCAGGAGTTGCNCAGCAGCTGGCAGGCCTGACCTGTGGCAGGTCTGACCTGAGTGAAGGATCTTGAATCCATGGCAAGCTCAGATTTGTTTTATAGTGTGAAGCTCATCTTCTGCTGCAGGAAGAGGCAGCTGATTGAGGCAAGATACCAGCTGAAGAGCGAGTACTGTAGATTATTGGGAAAGAGACTTGCCCANTCTGCTACCTCTGGGATGGNTGCAGGGCCAGCTGGAACTCGTGGGATGTATTTCAACCCTGGTTTACATTTTGGCTGAAGTAAACCATTCAACAGTGAATGTATTCAGTTATCACCAAGGCGGCTAGGGCTTTTTATTTTTGTAAAACATTTAATGTTACTTATTTCTAAAATATCANGTGTTAGACTAAGGGATACATGTGACTGTCAAGAAGAGGTAAACAGCTGTAATTATGCAGTTCCTTTGGAATCCCGGACTTCTTTTCTGATGTCTTTGTCAGAGAACAGAGTTAAGAAGGGCCATGACCTGTTGAGAGTAGGGACAAAAAGCTGATGACTTGGGAGGTGGTTGTGGCTTGAGTTGTCATTGGCTGGTGAAGTGTTTCTACAAATTGGTAGTTTTACATTAAAAAAACCCTGTATTTTTGGCTTTTTAGGAAAAACCTACTAATACAGTCCCGCAGCAGGTTGAGTGATGAATACTTGCACCTGCCCCGTTTAGACACCGCTGTGCCTCCAGCCTCCTCAGTCTCTGTCACACCTGCACTTCTGTCACCTTCCTGGCCGTGCTGAACTAATGTGACTCCTGGACTGTAGGGTGTGTGCATGCAGAAGAGAGCAAGCATGCGAGGATGGACAGGTGTCAGTAACTTTGCCCATCAGGATTGGTTTGCCTGACTGCTGTGTTCCTTGCCAAGCCCTCCAAGTTCTGATCCTTTTCCCCCTTTCCTAACACCTGCACTTTCCCCACTTCTGTTAAAATCATATCCCTGAGATCATCAAGTTGTGCCTGGCCATCCTTACTTAATACAGAATATGCAAGTTTCCTGGATGGGAATCTTGTGACTGTTTTTAATCTTATGCCTCACACATTGTCATGCTTTGTTTGGCCAGTTTTTCTCCCTGTTTTTAGAGGAGATCAGCTTTATTAAAGGAAAAGAGACAATGAGGAAAAGCCATGTGGCTTCTCTTAAAGCCCTGAGCACTCTAGAGCCTGACAGATCATGGTGTAATGTCATGATGGGTGATTTAAGATGCAGTAGTGATCTTCAGGTAGTGGAGACATGCCACAGGTTAAAAGTTTTCCTGGGAAAAGTAGAGTGTGCCATTCTTCCTTCATGTTTCTACACCTAGACTATTTGGTGCCTTGAATTTTATGACCCAGTTGCTCTGCAGGTCAAGTGAAGGATAGAGCATAGGCAAGGGAGAATTTTGCTCCAGTTGTCTAAAATCTCCCAATTAAACTGTTTCTCTTGCAGTTTGTATTGCAAAAGTAATGAAAGTTAAGGAAAATCATCGCCATATGTTGATTTCTGGCATATAGCCTGTTCATAAGCTGGGATGTTGTGGGCTCAGATAACGTTCCTGGATGAAATGAGGTGAACTAGAGATCGGGCAACTCTAGCCTTCAGGACAAACCTTTGTGGTTGCTTGTTTTTGTTAATAAAGTTTTATTGNAACAGACTTGAGTTTATTAGCCAATGTGCTTTCCCACTGTTAGGGTAGAGTCAAGAGGTTAATTGTGACATAGACCATATGGCCCTCAAACTCTAAAACAGTTATCTGGCAATTGACTGAAAAGAAGTCTGTGATCTTGCCTATAGAAGGTTCTGTCTGAAAATGAACACAACAGCATCAACTTCAACCAGCTCTTCTGTGCTCTCTAAGATAGTTTTGTTGAAAACAAAAGGAGGTAGCCATATAATTCACTTTCTTTTTAAAAAATGACTTTGTTTTATTCTTTTGTGTATTGGTGTTTTGCATGCATGTATGTCATCTATGTACCACATACGTGCCTGGTGATGTGCCTGGTGATGTGGAGGTATTGGATCTCCTGGGACTAACTAGAGTTTCAGACAGTTGTGAGCTGCCATCTGGGTGCTGGGGATGGAACTCAGGTTCACTGGAAAAGCAGCCAGTGCTCTTAACCATGGAGCCATCACTCCAGCCCCTGATTTATTTTCAAAATACTTATGGCTATTTAATTTTGAAAATAATTTATAGANAGAGTACTTGATGTGTTTAAAATAATTTAATTTGTTTTAAGTGATATTGATTATTTAATGCTAAAAGGAAGTAGAACTTTAACTGTTTTAAATTAACATGTATGTTACAGTGTGATATTTCAACACGTGCAAAGATAGGGAGTGCTTCATGAATTCTGTGAGCCACAGTTGCAGAGTGGCCGAGCCAGTCCTCTCTGCAGTGTCCTGATTTCAGTGTGTATCTTACCAGAACTACCCCATTCAAATGAAGTAAAACATTGCACTCTCTCTAACTGCAGCTGGGCTCTGTGTTAATTAGCATTCCATTATTATAACAAGGTCTATGAATTAACTTGTAGACAGAGAACTTTTATTCTAGCTGATNGTTTTGGAGAGTCTAGGCTGTGGTCAGCTGAGCTTAGCTTTTGGGTCTCTTGTAAGGGTGCTGGATAGTAATGATAGGGAACTCCTACCTGAGTAAACTTGGCCAAGAAGTCGAAGAGTAAAGAGTAACATCTCATAATCCTCACAGGCTCCTGTATTTGAACACTTGGTCTGCAGATGGTGGTGCTGTTTGGAGAGGTTATAGGAGGTATAGCCTTGCTAGCGGAAGTATGTCACTGGGGCAGGCTTAGAGAATTTAAAGCAATGGTTCTCAACCTTCCTAATGCTGCAGCCGTTTAATACAATTCCTCATGTTGTGGTGACCCCCAACCATAAAATTGTTTTTGTTGGTGCCTCATAACTGTACTTTTTCTACCGTTAAGAATCGTAATGCAAATATCTTTGTTTTCCCGATGGTCTTAGGTGACCCTTGTGAAAGGGTCCCAAAGATTTCAAATCCCAAAGGAATCATGACCCATAGGTTGAGAACCACTGGCTTAAAGCCTTGCCCTACATCCCCTTGCTCTCTGTTTTGTGTTTGTGCTATAAGATATGATCTCCCAGCTTCCTTCTCTGGTTNCTTGCCCCATGCCTCCCTACCATGACGGACTCTCATCCCTCTGTCACTGTAAGCCCAAACTCCTTCTTCTAGAAGTTACCTTTGTCATGGAGTTTTGTCACAGCTACAAAAAAGTAATTAATACAACTATCCAATTAGAACAACCTTGCCCTGATGTTCCATTCCCTCCCCATAGTGATGCCATTGGAACCACACTTTTAACACATGAGTGTTTGGGAAGACATTCAGCAAACCCCTATATCTTTTCAAACCAATTTTATGTTTGCTTATTTACTTATTTATTTGCATCATCATCATCATTGTCAACAGATGACACCTTGTGAGAAATGTTTCTTTCCTTCCACCATGTGGGTCCTGGAGATTGAACTCAGGTCGTTTGCCTTGGTGACAGANGCTTTTACCAAAGCTGTATTTTTATTGTCAATTATGTGATTGACCCTCAAAAATAACTATCTATCTATCTATCTATCTATCTATCTATCTATCTATCTACCTACCTACCTACCTACCTACCTATCTACCTACTTACCTACCTACCTGCCTATCATCTATCTAGTGTATGTTGTGTCCTGCAGGCCTAACTAGGATAGAGAGGCAATGAAGAAAGGACAAGCATAAAGACACTCATATAGAAAAGCTGGGATTGGGTGGTCTGGGCACCTGTGTAGAAAAGTCTCAGAAACCTGGAAGCTCAGCATGTTTATTATATACAGTTGAAAAGGGAGACAGGGTGATTGCATACAGCTGAATAAGGAGGCAGGTTTGGCTAAGTTTGGTAGGAACAGTTTCTGTAAGGNGTCAGTCTTCATAATGTAAACAACAGAGCTGGAGAGAAAGCTATGGTAGACATTTTCTGCACATATTTCAACATCCACACGGGGACCAGAGAAAGGCTTTGCCATCCCTCTGAGCCTCCACAAGGGAANGCTTGTCATTCCTATGGGTCTGAGGCATTGGGGTCATTGACATGGCTGGAGCTATGTCAACAGCACACATTCATGCCAGGCTTCACTCACTCCTCACGTGGGAATGTGTATGTGCATTAGAATGTCTGTGTGTGCCCAAAGCCAGAAGAGGACGTCAGGTGACATTAGAATGTCTATGTGTGCCCAAAGCCAGAAGAGGAC
>LZPO01044554.1:68013-81394 GCA_001675575.1 Neotoma lepida | reverse complement strand
TTTTTTGTACAAAGAACATGGCTCCAATTTAATTATTCATCCTTTTAGCCTGTCAGCCNTCCAGTCAGCCTTTTCATCCCTTTAACAACTGTGTGCTTTTCTACACATTAAAGTGTACACATTAAATGTTTGTGGACTGATTTGACCAAAGAAATTTTCCTTTTATAGTTTTGTTCTTTTGCTTAACTGTTGGGCAGTCAGTTCTGAGACGTCCAGAGACTTGTCTGTTTGCCTTAGTTCACAAAATGACTCAGTGGAAAGCTTCTTAAACTGTGGGTTGTGACCCCATAGGCCTGCAAATGAATGGGNTGGGAATGGTCATGAAAAGTCTGGAAACTGTGAAACATTTCTGAATGCCACCAACTGAAAAGAAGTTGGAGTCACTATNCAGCTAATCTGCAGAGTTTCTGGTAGTCCTTGTCTGCCTTGCATCATGTGACTTCATTGTAGCCTTGGTTCTGAACACATCTGTACACTTTGGACTGAGCATGCTGTCAAGTCCCACAGTGCCAATGAACACCTCTGCCTGAACCTCAGCTTAGATTCCATACCATGAATACTGTGAACTGTGGTGCTTTTACTGTACACGCAATGCTTTCGGAACTTTCAGAAAAGTAATGGTTGAATTACAGAAAACAAAGATGTTTTTCATTTTCCTGCTATAATTCTTCAGCATCTATAAAATCAGTATCTTTGGATTGTGTTGTTTTAGACAGACAAGCCCTTCTATCTCATTAGTATGCAAATTTGCTTTCATATTAAATAAATAGTAAAATTATATGCTAATGAAGTGNTTAAAAATTTTTATATTATTTATTGTCAACAAATGCTTGATTTATATGCCTATTTTATAATGTATATCTTTATTTTCAGGATCATCTAAAATTTTTTAGGCAGTCATAGTGGAAAATGTTTAAGAAGCTTGCCTGAGAGTGTAGTTGGGTTCAGTCAGTATTTCTTTACCACATGGTGGCAAGTTTTCCTTCCCGCCATTTGACTGAGTATCTGCTCAAGAAACTTACTAATGATCTTGAAAATAAGGCTTTATTTTATATAAGGGCAGGTGAGGTGTCTCAGCGGACAAGGGTGCTTGCTCTCAAGCCTAATGTCCTGAGTTTGATCCCCAGAACTTTTAGGATTAAATGTGATAACTGACGTTCAATGCTAGCACACGACCAGAAACCAAGGAATTCCTTAAGAAATGTTGCTTTATCATTCTACCCATTGGCTTGTCTATCAGGCTATTTAGGAAAAAGATAACCTAGATGCATGCATACCAGACCAGGAACTCTGACAGTTGAGTGCCCTTCACCTAGTCTGTAGTGACACAAGTAAGTGAACTTGTCTTCTAGTCCAACTGGAAAATTGTCTTTGAGGTGGTCATTGGCTCCTATCAGCTGAGCTGCAAAGTAGACTGCTGACTTCCAGTGGCTTAAGCCTGCATATTCCGTATGACTGTTTTACTTCAAGCTTAAATACTGAGTGTTTCAGCTGGATGTAGTGATCACAGGTGCTTGGTAACTGACACAGTGGACCGTGCAACTGGGAGTACCTCTGTCTCTGCAGAAAGTTCTACTCTCAACAGTTGGGAGATGTGAGAACAGCACTTTTCATTTGCTTTAGGTGCCAGCATGTTGGTTTATTTCCTCTCTACATGTTTAGTTATGAATCTGAAGTCTTTTCTGAGAACAGGGTGAAATATTTTTGTGGGCTCTTTGAAAGTTGCCCATCAGAATGACTCATTAATGTTATTTATGACTTGTTTGTTCACCAATTCCTTTCTTCCTCGTTGAAAACATATGGAGTCAGTAAGAGAACATGCTGGATGTCCCCCCCCCCCCGTATATTTATAGTCAAGTGCCCAAAGGGTACAAGATACTGTTTTACTTATTTTATTTGAATTATATGCTGTTGAATAAACTTTTGTGTTTTGGGGCTGCAGTTTATGGTGCTGAGAATAGCTTTCCTCTTCTCCCAAAGAAAACTCAATCTATTGTGCACTCTTCAAGGGGATTTTGGGTCTGTTTTTGTTCAGGATGTTTTCTCTATCCCCTCCTCCCACCTGCCCTGATTTTGGCCTAACTTCCCCCTTTTCTTACTCCTGCCTGTTGTTGTGGTCTCCCCTGTCTCCTTTTTCTCTGCTGTATTTTCTCCACTGCCCTCATCACTGAAAATGGACATAAATAGTTTCCCCAAATTTCATAATGAGCTTCTTTTCTGCTTCTTTGTAATTAAGTAAAAAATAATCATTTTCTTACTCTGTTTTCATACACACTTCTTCCTGTTCCTTTGTCCCTTCTGGATGCAAAGCCCCCTTATGTCTGAAGTTGTGTTGAGTTCTGAGGTCCTCACTGTCCTTTAATCTGCATGCTTTCCTCAGCTGTTTTGTTTTCTTCTATGCCCTTCACAGAACATTTGGCNAATTTCATCTTTTTGTTTCTAGATGTAATGGCTTTTATGAAATAAAANTCATGCATCACACAGTGCATCCAATCACAGTGTGTAGTCCTGTGGTTTGTAGTTTATTCAGAGTGTGTGACCATTACCACAAACACTGTCAGCACACCTTTCACTCCTGGAAGAAACACAGGGCTCCTTAGTGCACCTTCCTGTTTCCCCTTTGGCTCATCCACAGGCAGTCACTAACCTTCTGCCCCTCTGAAATCTTCTATTGTGGACTTTTCATCTAATGGGATTATACAGAAGGAGGACCACCCTGGTTTCTCACTGTGTGTAATGATGTAGTATGGCTCATTGCCCCTATCCCTTTTATGGCTTAATGTTTCATTATCAGTTGGTAGATATTTGATTTCACAACCTTTGGCCATTATGGATATTGCTGTCAATGTTTGTGCACAGGTTTTTGGGTGTACAGCTTTCATTTCTGTTGAGTAGATTTAGAACTGCTGGATTATATGATAACTGTCTTTAACAGTTTGAGCAAATGTCAGACTCTGTTCCAAGCAGCAGCAGCAGCAGCAGCAGCAGCAGCAGCAGCAGCAGCAGCAGCAGCAGCAGCAGGTGTCACTGTTTGTGTCACAGCTATCGAACAGGTCCCATAAGCTGGGACCCTCCGCCCTCTGGGAACTTGTGTTACAGCTCTCTGGTGGCTGATGTTAAAATTCTCAGGCCNGGGTCACTTGANACTGTTGGCCTTTAAGGCTTGGCAACTCTTTGGAACTTGTTCACTGGTGGAGGCTAGAGCCCTTTTGCTCTCACCAGCTGTCTATCTGTCTGTCTGTCTGTCTTCAGTCTCTGCTCACTGCTCTTTCTTGCCTTCTTTCTCTTTTGTCACCCTCATTCTCTCTCCTCTATTCTCTCTGGTTTCTCCCTTGGCTACTCTCTGGAATTCTTCCCATTGCTGCTGCTCCTGCTGCCACCAGGGTGGGAGCCAGCACCACTGCCTCTGTCCCCAGTGCTGCTTTGCTGCTGCTTCGGCTGGCTTCTTGCTTCCTTACCACTGGTCTACTGATGGCAAAGATAAAAGTAGGCAAAGGACATGGTGGCAGAAGCATTTAATTAAGGCGAATGTGTCTGAGAGTAGCACAGATGGGAGTCTCCTGACCAACAGGAAGGTTGGCTGCTTGTATATCCTGAAGGCAAGGGTCTTTGTACAGCCANGCATAGTCATTCTCACAAAGTAAGGTCTGTGTTTGTACCAATCACAGACCTTCTGCTGGGCTAGCAGGGGAAATGCTAGGTGAAAATGGTTGCTAGATTTGAATTTTGTGATGGTAAGAAGATTGGTGTGAGCTGGTTGAAACAGTTATGTCTGGGGCTTTGCCTTCTGGAGCTGGAGTTGTGCTTTGGTGGCAACCAAATGTGGTTGCTGTGTCCTTTTTCAAGACCTCAGTGAAGTGTTCTGCATAGTTGGCACTCCAGTTGGCTGCTTGACTCAAGGCAGCCAGGCACCAGGGAAGGATCTAAATTGTCAATTAGTGTCTAGGCCTCCATTATCTTAGCTTAAAGGAAAAATAAACATGGGGCAGGTACTTTGGAAAATGCTTAGCATCATTAACATTAATTTAAAAGTAGCTAACAATAATTTAACAAGGCTTAATTCCTGCTTCAGTGTCCCAGAGAGAGGTGAATCCTTCTAATCTGCCGCAAAACCACCATTTAATGCAAGGTTCTCATGGTCCTATGGCTCTGTTTTCCTTATGGAGTTCATAGTTTAGCTTCTCAACTCCGTAACTGATGACCGCCACATTACACTGCTCTCCCGCTTCCTTATTCCGTCTGTGTGCTTAAGAGTCAATGTTGGATTCTGTCTGAACCTTTCTATTTCTAAGNATGTAGGAAAACATTCTTGTTCTGGCTCCATCACCAATTTATTTCATATTTTTCTCATTTTATTTGCTATCTGCTGCTCTTAAATGATACCATGGTTGTTCATCAATATAACAGCACACAATTTGGCCAAGTCCTCTGCTTCTTACTTATGTCCAAGTTCCAGGTGCTCTGAGTCACTGTGTGTGTTGTGACTTGCACTTCCTCCTGTGTCAAACTCCAGTGGGAATCACCTGCAAGCTGTTTCCGCACTGTGTTTCTATAAGCAGATGCCAGCCCTCACTTCTCTTCACAGGTACTGAATAGCTGAGCCCACACTAATTAAAACCTCCGATTTTTTTTTTCCTTCTCCTTACCCTTCCTCCTTCCCTTCCCCTATATATTGGCTCTACTTATTCATATGTCTTCCAGGCTTCATCTGAGCCCCAATGTATAGTCAACTATTTTCTTCCATTTCCTTCTATTCTGTGTCACAAATCTCTCCATGCAGTATTTGTTTCATTGTGGTATTTGTTAGACACTCGGTGCATGCCACCTGACTGAGGGATGGACTGAACAAACTTCGGGTCAGTTAGTTTACCTTGAGAAAACCTAGTCTGCTTGTGAAACCTCTGTCAGAAATAATCTCTAATTTCAACTAAGAATTTTTACACACCCCCTCATCTCTCATTCTCTGCCCGTCCCCGTTCTTATCTTCTTATCTTTCTCACTCTTAGCAGGTGACCTTGTTACTTTATTGAACNACGTGGAGGCCAATGGATGAGTTTGCATCTCCTGTGCCCTCTGCGTGAGTGCCTGCTCTGCTTTGCCATTCTTCCTACTCACCCTTGATTCAGTGGGAGACTTTCCATTCCAGTCTTATTGTCCATCTTCCTCTCTCTCTNCTCTCCCAACCTCTGCTCCTATCTCCCTCCCCTTCCCAGCCTCCTCCTTCCCGCTTTCTCTCAGATTTGTAACTGTATGCCTGTTCTCCAAAAGAATAAATTTCATTGCAACATTTTCCTACATATATAACATTTTCCTACATATATATAACATTTTCCTACATATATAACATTTTCCTACATATATATAACATTTTCCTACATATATAACATTTTCCTACATATATAAACATTTTCCTACATATAGATAACATTTTCCTACATATAGATAACATTTTCCTACAAATATATAACATATTTTGATCGTAGAAATCCCTTTAGTATCCTCTTTCCTTAAAGAACTGTCCTGTTCTTTATTAGGCCCTGGCCTTTAGAAAAGGCTCTATTTTCTCTTTTATGCTGTCTTTCTCTACCACCTTTCTTCTCTTTGTATTTAAACTATTAAGAAATAGTTACTCTTACTTAGACCAAAGTGCATAAATTATTTTTGTTACTACATTATCTGTTTTTTTTATTTGTTACTTGTTTCTACTGTGTCTACACCTCTTCCTGAGGTTTCCAAAGTGCTCACCACAGGCTGGATGTCATTTTTTTTTTTCTTCAGTAGTTGGCATAGACTGCTCCCTCCTGAGAGCGGGCAGAGATAGTACATGCACATACCTCTTCATTCTCTTGTGTGTGAGTGAGACACTGATGTCAAGAAATACTTTTCATTGCCATCATGTGTATTTTTAATAATTCTGTGTAAAAGGTTCTTCTCATCCCAGTTTAGGTCCATTGCATCACTGTGGTATGATAGTGCCGTTCTTTCATCAGTAGGGTGTGGAGGAATGCTATGTTCCTTCAGCGAATGNGATGGTAGGCAGCTGGTAAAATGAGTTCAGTAGACCTAGATGTATGGGTGATGTTTATTTACACATACACTTGCCTTTTGGTGTTTTTCCTCGTCCACGTGTATAAAAACCTCTCCTATGGTTTGTTAAAATGAAAATGGATACAGAGAACACATGCACTTACTCAGAAAGAATCTTAATATCTAGTTTTCATAATGGTTGTTTTGTTTGTGCTGCAGAAATTAGAAAGGGAGCCAGGCATGCAACATGTGCTTTTCATCCCAGCACTTTGGAGACAGAGGCAGGCAAGTCTCTGTGAGTTTGAAGCTAGTCTTGCCTACAGGTTTAGACCAGCCAGAGTTACATAGTAAAGTCCTTTCTGAGGGTGAGAGAGAGACTTGTTAAGGGTTGATTTAGTCCTATTTGACTGTTCTATTTTGCTTTGCTTTAATTTTCTGAGCCCTTACTCTCTCTCTCTCTCTCTCCCTCTCTCTCTCCCTGTGTGTGTGTGTGTGTGTGTGTGTGTGTGTGTGAGAGAGAGAGAGAGAGAGAGAGAGAGAGAGAGAGAGAGAGAGAGAGAGAACAGCGATACTTGGAGCAATTTTAAAGGATCAGTCTTAAGCTATTTTACTTGACTTCTCTAACTTCTGGGATCATGATTTTATTTATTTTATTGTCTTTATTTCATTCTGAACTTCTCTGTGTTCCCTTAATTTTCTTATTGGCTTTTCCTACCTTTGTTCAGAAGACACTTCTGGTCCAACACTCCAATTTATTACCTTTCTCTGTGCTCTTGTGGCACTGTGGGAATTTTTCCCTGGTCACTTGTACGTGGAAAACGACCTTTACTATTGACCTTGAGTACTGTGGGTCTGAATATGCTACTCAGTACTAGNTACAAATTCACTGAAAGGATTTTAAAAATTGATAATAANGCAGGAGATTTCCCAGGTATCTCCTTAATATTAGTGCATTCTGTTGTGTAATCTGCCATTTTATACCCTGTAACTTGCAGCTTTGTAGGAAGAGACATATTTTAATTAAAATTAAATGTGTGTTTCAGCTTGTGTTGAGTTTATGTGGATAGCTGTTGCCTGGCTTTTTCTTGGGAGACAAGAGCAAATGTCTATTCAACCAGTTAAGACCCTGACAATAGATCAAATATACAATTCAACCCAATTGTAGCCTTAGTGCACTAGTGAGTTTATTACAGGGTTTACTTAACAAAGCAGAGTGCCTCCTCACTGAAAATCCCACCACAGTGTGGGGAACAACTCACTAAAGCTACAACCTAAAGTACCTCCCCCTTCTCTTCAGCAGCTGTTTTTTTACTGCATGAACTTTCTGAGCCTCCTTCTTTTCCGGGGTAATGTTTCAGCTCCCAGTAATGGTGATNCAACAGGAAAACACAGTTCCCAGCTGATTATGTCATACTGTGTGATGTCTTCACTTATCATTGGAAGACACACTTGAGTATTTCACAGGACTATTTTTCTTATCTATCTATCTATCTATCTATCTATCTATCTATCTATCTATCTATCTCTCTATCTATCATCTATCCATCATCATCTATCTGATGCATATGTAAATCAAGTAAAACGTACATAAGTGATTCTATTTATATATCATCTATCTATCTATCTTTCTTTCTTCATCATCTATCTAATGCATATATATGTAATTAAGTAAATCAAATAAAACCTATGTGATTCTATCTATCTATCATCTATTTATATTTATCTATATTTTCATATATGTATGTAAAATTAGGTAATTCAAATAAAACCTGTATCTATTTAATCCATCTATTAATCCATCTATTTTATGTGAGAGAGCTTGTGCATATGCACACACACACACACACACACACACACACTTGTGCACATGCAATATTAAGTCACTTATGTAAACCTACATCAGCAATCTTAGAAAATGTACCTTGACTCCAGCAGGTGTGTAAATGCAGTTCCCCTCTCTGATTTCTTTTCTGTCTCCCTTTCCAGGTTCAGCAGATTGATCGTGTGGTAGAAGTTGTGGAGGAAACAATTAAAGGTAATGGTGGAACGTAAGATGAGCAGATGCATTTTCTGAACTAAAATATTGGTATACCATTCAGTTAACACATATTAAGCATTTTTATTAAGTATATTATTGTAGGATAAAAACCATTCATTTTGTCCTTGGACTCACACATAAACTGGGATATCTATCTATCTATCTATCTATCTATCTATCTATCTATCTATAGAGAGAGTTCTTATAATTTTTATTTAAAATTTTCTATAAGATACAGAAAAGAATGAGCAATGAAGTCATCAGAAGACCTAGAGGGTTAGCAGAGTAAAATGAGGTGGTCTTTAAAAGCCATATACTAGGTGATGTCTATTACATGCCATTCTGGAAGAGGGCAATTATAGGAGCAATCAAAGTATCAATCACCTAGAGGTGTAGGAAGAGTTGAGGAAGCAGAACACAGAAGGTATTNGGGGCAGTGGTACTTTTGATGATATTGTGGTGCTGAACACCTGTCAGTATACATTTGCTCAAAATCATGAAACGTCTACTGTCAATTGTGACTCCTAGTGACCTGTCCGTGTCAGCTCCTTCCTTAACAAACCTACCACTGAGGCACTCTGGTGCAGTTTGTTGGCAGTGGATGATGGAAGCTCTCTGCTTCTGCTCAGTTTATCTGTGAACCTAAAGCGTCTCTGAAAAATTAAATGGATTCTAAAGATGAGTGGTATTCAATAGTGAGCTTACCTGGGGGTGTGTAGAGGTACGTTAGGAAACAGAGGCTTTCTCTCCCAGGCCAGGTTGATGAGGAAGGCCTTCTCACTGAGGAGTTGGGCCCAGTGTACATTCACTGGAGAGGCTGTGTTGAGTTTAGTTGTGAGAAACAGTAGTAGAGATGAATGAAGTTGGTGGGAGTCTTCATTGACTGTTTGGAGGATGGAAAGCGATGACTTTAGTGCTAGAGTTCTAACGAGAAGGCTCGAAGCCGAGGCATAGTCTNACAGTCACTTAGCAGGGGTGGGCACTGAACCCTGTAGAGGTTAAGTGATTGACTGAGTTTGCTTGGTCAACTGACAGTGAGACTGCCTTCATCGTAATATGTAAGAGATATTTGTTCTTTACCTCCTATTTCTACTGCCCTCACTTTATTTGGGGTGCCCAAACTAGAGAAGTACTGTGCTCTTCCACCCCAGCTTTGAGACATTTGTTGACTGCTTTTGAGCACATTATTCTTCTTATGCTTACTGTTCTCAGCTGCAGCTGGAGAGGAATTGAAGGNTTTTCTATAGACTTTTCAGCTACTTTGCTTTTATCTTAATATTCCAAACAGAACTGTGTAGCCTCTGTGTGCCTCTCCAGAGCTATTTTCCACATTGAACTGTGTCCATTCAGGCTGGCATTTATTTGCTATATTATTTAGGATCCTTGCTCATTGGTACCCAGAGGGATTCTTGTTTTCTGGTGCCCAGGAGGACCTTCACTCTGTTGTCCATTAGAACCTTTGCTTTCTGCATCCTGGTAGGATCTTTGCTTTCTTGTATCTAGTAGAATCCTCAGTCTCTGGAGCTGAGTTGGACATTCACTCTCTGGTGTCNAGTAGGATCCATACTCTTTGGCATCTAATGATATTTAGCTAATTGGGGGAGGTGGCTCTCTCCTTCCATCAGTTGGGTCCTGGGAATTCAACTCAGCTGTCAGATTTGCAGGCAGGTATATTTACCCACTGACTCATCTTTCTCCTTAAGTTTTAATTTCTGTGTGTGTGTGTGTGTGTGTGTGTGTGTATGTGTGTGTGTTTGTGTGTGTTTATATGTATTTTGTTGAGGGAGGGTACGAGTTATAAAACCAGAAATGGGACCGTGAACCCTGATCTTAAGGGAAGGAAGGAGGGAGTAGGGGGAGGGGAGAAAGAGAGAGAGAGAACACGAATGTGCTATTAATGCAGAAAGGGACTATCGGGGAAAGAGTACTAGCTTTGTGGGGAATAGGGGGTTGGGAAGGGCAGGAGAACAAATATGTATGAAAATGCCATAATGAATGTATTACTTTGTATTCTAACTTAAATGAATTAACACAGACCAGAATAAGTAAATCCCACTACCTGACAGTCAAATAGCCCTGCCTTTCTTCCTTGTTTAAATATTGACTTCTCTACTGTCAGGCTGAGCTTACATGCTAACCCCTTGTAAAACATAATGTCTGGTTACATGGGAAGACAAAACTCTTAAGTTTCATTAATAATCTTAATGAAAGACTTTGTGAAATCTACTATAAGCCAGTTTCTATTTGANTGTCATTGGTTAAATTTCTCTATGCTGATTATTTATGCTATTTATGTAGTAAGCTCAGATATGTCAGTTTCTAAGATCCATGTTCTGATTTCTGCATCATATTGCTTTGTATCATATGATGAATATTATAAAGTATCAGTCCCACAAAGATTTGTATAACATATAAACTTTATATTCTTTAATGTAATAGGACTCATTTTGAAAAATATAGTGAGTTCTGACTCCATTACCAAAACATGTTCACTTAACATATATAGCTCTAACATACTTTTTATATAAACTACCTCTCTAAGGGTAGATTCAGTCCACAAAATGCTTGTGTTTCTAAGCCTGGGGGCCTAACTTTGATTCCCAGAACCCACAGGGAAAAGCTGGCATGGTAGCATGTTTCTGTAAACCCAGCTCAGGGAAGGTTGAATGACATAGGTGGATCCCTAGGGCTCCCTGGCCAGCCTGCCTCACTGAATCTGCATTGCAAGTTTCCAGCCAGTGAAAGATCCTGTCTCAAAAACAAGGTTCGTGGTGCCTGAGCAACACCACACTGTGGTTGCCCTTTGGTTTCCACATAATACTCACAACCCTTTCGTGTGTACCCATGCACTTGTGTACCTCTGTACATGAACACACACACACGCACACACGCACACACAAAGCTTGTTCCCCCATACATTATTTTAACAAAAATGAAAACCTTGACTGGCTGACCATAACCTGGTTAGCTTGGCGTTGGAGATTGGCCTTGTCATTCCTCATTAGGTTCCCAGCATTGAGAGCCACTGTTTTCGATGGGTATAATTTAGGGTCCGAAGATAGAAAAGCAGCTGGGGTTCTCCTAGCTTTTTACACATATGCTTATTTTTCCAGGATCCTGTGAGGATCTTGCCATCTCTGCCTCCTTTTTTTCTCATTACTGCACATGAGTGACTTCATAGGGATCACCTTGAATCTATAATCCTTTAATTATTTAGTTAACAAATCACTTAGAAAATTGATTTTCATTGTGGGTTTTTTATAGAAGGGGAAGCTTACATTCACTTGTAGTGTTTAAACTTTNCTTGCATTATTAGCTGGTCTTGGTAGAATTATACTTGCATTAATTACTGCAGCAACTATAATCAGTGCCTTGTCTAGCTACTTGTAGCTTATCTTTTCCATAGACATGAATTCGCTTGTACTCTACAGGAAGCCTGGTCGCACTGATTATGCACTGGGCACCAGCAGCGAGTCTGAAACCTTGCTGTNGGGTTCCAAAGCCCATGTTCTTTATGTTCCGTGAGGAAGTGAGGAGGGAGGACCCGTTTGTATCAACACCACTTCTCCCCACTGTTTAACTTTGCCACTCACTTTTTCTGATTCTTGTCCAGTCTTAATACAAGGGGAGGTACCTAGTCTTACTGCAACTTGCTATGCCATGTTTGGGTGATCTCCATGGGAGGCCTGCCCTTTCCTGAACAGAAATGGAGGAGGAGTGGGTTGGGCAGGGCTGAAGAAAGATGGAGGGAGAGACTTGGAGGAGAGGAGGGAGGGGAAACTGTGGTAGGGATGTTAAAAAATAATGTAAAAAACCATAGAATTTAATGTATATAATTTTGAATATTTCAATAATAAAACATATATTCAGAAAAATTTAAGAATATATTTGATTGACTGATTATAACCAGTGCCTGACAGCTTTCATCATTTGTACTTCATAAATGCTATTTAGAGGCATTTTCAATTTTGAAGGTCTGGCTTTTCACCATGGGGCTCCTTCACCCCCAGTCTTAATAAATCTTTTCAGTGGAATTTGGTTTTGGTGATAGGCTTTTTACTTGGTTAGTTTCAAGGAAAATTAGCAAGAAGCTGGAGTTCTAGCAGAGAATACTATGAAATAGAAAATGTGTCCTGCTTACTTAGCCCAGACAACAGGGGGATGACTCTGAGTGTCCTCCCTGAGATGAGGTCTGTCACTGAGCCTGGAACTAGTTGTGTTTTGGCTTGGGTGGTGGCCAGCAAGCCACAGCCATCCTCCTGTCTCTGCCCTTCTCCCAGGGCTGGGCTTAAAAGCTTGAGCTGCCACACCTGGCTTGGTGCTAGGGATTCAAACTCAGGCCCTCATCCATGTGCAGCAAATTCTCTTACTCTCTGTGCTATCTCCCCAGCCCCATTCNGCTCAGTCTTAAAATTTAAATTTGGCTCACCAGTTCCCAAAGTCATTGTATTCCTGTTGCTTTCTAGCAGCTAGCTCTGCTTCCATTGTTGGTTGTGGTAACTTTAGGATAGTAGCTGTGAGCATGAAAAACAGTAATGGTTTATATTGTGACATGGATGCTTTATACAGGGACAGAAGCATCTATCACTTTATTGTTTCAAATACCACAACTTTGTAGCTCTTTAACAAATTTCTAATTTAGTAAGGTCTGTCCTAGCAAGGCAGGCAGTGGTCTGAGAGGCTCTATTCAGAGTCAGGGCTATGATCTACCTGCTCTTCTTTCAGGACTGTTTTGGCTGTTGACAGTTTGGATGGGCACTTGAGTTAGATTGCATTAAATTGATACCCCACACATCTCCTTCCCNTGTCATAAAAGGCATCTCTGCTTACAGAAGTAGCAATTAAAACGTAAGATCAATGTGTGTTGTAATTCACTTGCAGAAGGCGTTTCTGTGAGAGTAGGAGGACGTTGCTTAGGTGTGTACTCTTTATTGTTGCAGTTNGTCAATTAATCTAAGTTTAATTACTATGAGCTAAGCCTACAGCAATATGTAATGGAGGCACAGTGTCACTAAGAACCCCTTGTTCCTGCAGTGCTTTCATTTTCCTTGTGAGGTCCTTTCTTGTCCACACACCAATCCACTCTTTAATGTTGTAGGCAGGCACATTTTTCTGTGCATCATGAGTCTTGACATAAAATAATCTTCAGGTTTGCAGAGACTTAACCTGTGTTCTCTGTTCTTATCATAGCATCTTCCCAACCCACCTGCCTACCTGGAAAGGTCTTATCTTTTTAATTAAATAATTTAATTCATATTAAGTAGTATGATTTTTATTTATTCTTTGAGAATATCATGCAAGCATGCAATGTATTTT
>LZPO01044554.1:43080-54217 GCA_001675575.1 Neotoma lepida | reverse complement strand
ACTGTGCCTGAAGTTTTTATGTGTGTTCTGGAGATCATACTATGGTATTTGTGCTCACAAGGCAGGAACTTCACCAACTGAGCTCCCTCCCTAGCCCCTCAATAAATNTTAGTTAATAATGAATTCATGTATGTGTATGTAGAGGTTAGGAATACGTGCTGAGTATCTGCCTCAGTTGCTTTCCACCTTATTTTTTGAGATAGGATCTGTTATGGAACCTGGTGCTCAGCAGTTCAGATCTACTGAGTGGCTGGACAGTAAGCTAAGCCATCCTTCTGTCTCTATTACTTCAATGCTGGGATCACAGGCCTGTGCCCCCAGGTTTTATGGGGGCATCAGACATGGATCCTCACTCTTGCATGGCAAGCACTTTAAACTAGTGAGCTGTCTCTCNAGCCCCTGGTTGTTTTATTTTAAAGTCATTGCAACTTTGCCATCTATTAATTATTCTAAAATTGTTAAATACTTTGTATTACAATTTTATTTTAGCTTACAAAAATAGCACTATGTTAAATTTTCTCTCACATGTGATCTGAACTCTTCGTCTAAGAATTTAGTTCTTCTGCAGTAGGACTGTAATGAATACTGAAGCTNAGTGGGTATTTGCTGTAACTTTCAGTATTGTCCCTCACATCAGAGAATATAGAATTGACCCTTGGAAGTAAGTAAGCAAGTACATTTTTGATGCGAAATCAATTCTTATTATCTGAAATCGCAGTAGAGCTTTGTGAGCTGTGACTAGTCATCACTTTGCTGAGTCGCTGGCAGTCTTATCACTTCTCTCACATGCAATCAGCCCCATGAGTGTCATTCCATAGCATCAACTTGTAAGATCTTTGCTGGGATTTCATTTTTTAACCCTTATTTCCCGTGGAGCAATTTACTTTTTAAAAACTTACTTGAAAATGCTTTCAAATGGTTATGCTTATAATCATTTTTTTTAATCAAAGTCCTAAGATTTCAGTGTTTTGTTGCAAATTAAATGTGGTGTTAGACCTTTCATTTACGTGATTTATTTTAGGAAGAGAGCCCTCTTTGGACCACATTTCATGATATGGATTACTAGGTCACAATTTGAATATGTACAGTTGTTTTTCTGTTAATGTTAAATTAAAAATATCAAAGCAGGGCTTGTAACATGGCTTAGCAGGTAAGAGCACAGACTGCTCCTGCAGCAGACTCAAATTTTCTTCCCAGAACCCCTGTGGGGTAGTTCATAAATTCCTATAGGTCCAGCTCCAGGGTGTGTGAACCTCCATTCCCTGAGGGTACCTGCACTCCTGTCTACACAGATAAACATACCATACGTATACATAATTAAAAAAATACATATCAGAGGAGTGTTTTAGTTGCTTTTAGCCAAGGAACAAGTTTACAGTTTCAGATAATGTTTTTGATAAACCNGGGGGATTGTTAATTTTATAACAATACATATACAATGGTTTTGCTAAAGGTATTTTAATATTTTACATTATCATCTCATCTGCAATTGTGGTCTCTTTCTCCTTTCCAGTTTGTTGTATGTAATTCTTCCCTAATTGCATGTTGCCCCATGGTGCTAAGTCTATAGAAGCAGAAGGAGAACTGAAGGGGGCAACTCTGTCTGTGCAGCTATAGAGAAGTTGCCATCCATGCTGGGGTGAGACTTTTGGTGGTGTGGCTGCTTTCGTGTTACCCATGTGCCTATAAGTGAACTCTCTGTCATGCTCTGTAAGTAAGCCTGAAGCTCACAGTTCCCCAAGATATTGTTTGTTTTGTTTGTTTTGTTGTTGGTGCCCTACAAGGAGNGGGTAGTCATTTGTCTTGTCCTTATGGGAAGGTTCTCCCAGTACCACCACAGTATTTTGTTAGGGGTCCCTTGAGTGATGCCTTTGCTTTCCTAGCAGTGGGAGTGGAGTGTAGGGAAAAGGATAGCAGTGGGCGGTACAGAGGACAGAAAGTAAGAAGTTGGACATTGGGAAATAAAGGCAATTTGTATCTCCTTGTTGATTTCTTTGAGTGTTAAAGTCATCATTTTTGGCAGTCTTCATCTTCCAAAGCCGAGAGCNGACTGCTTCGCCGTCTGCTATGATAGTGTAATCTTCAGAGCTGTCTGATTACCCTAGGGTGAAGGCTCCAAACCCTCCCTCATTTAAACACATCTCAGAAAATACCACCTGGCCTCCTGGTGCCTGATACTTTTTCTTTCATTATTTATCTTGTCTCTTGTTATTTTCCATCAGTCAGGCATAAGAAAGATGATAGTTGGAGACCTTTGAGGGGAATTTAGTTTTCTTAAATTACATAATTGACGTGTTATCATTTTTAAACAGTATCTGTTNCTCCCCATTCTCCCCTCTGTATGCAGCTAAACTTCAGGAACACGTTCTGACTCAGATGTTTTAACTTTCTGACATGTCTGCCACATATCAGGCTCTTTTATAGTCCTTGATATATAATAGCCTCTCTATAAATACATAAATGAAAGGCAATGGTTGTAAACTTATGCTACATAACTGAAATTATTTTTAGAGAAATAGTTACTATTAGTGATGTTTTTTTTAGGTTATGTGTCTATTTAAAAACATGGACACATATGTGTCTATTTAAAAACATAGTCACAGCACATTTGAAAATATAGTTATTTTGTGCTTATAACATTATCAGATTGTAGAATACAGAGATAAACAAACTTTTCCCAAATCACCTATAAAACTGAAATCATAGTTTTATATACAGCTACAAGCAGAGATATCAAAGATTCTATATTTGGGAAATTGCTTCAGCCATCTTCCTTGTGCTGAGGATACCAGCAGTGACTCCTTAGGTGTCTGACTTTGAGGGCCATTAAAATATCAGATGTCCTCTTACTTCTTACTGTCCCTCTCTGCCACATGCAGATGNAGCAAGGAATAGTAGAATGGGCTGCATCTCCTTGTCCTCTGTCCTTAAACATGTGTTTACCATCAGCATTGTAAACAAAAAAGCTCCTGTGTTGTCTCTTTATGTCAGTGTTGCTCAAATCCTAAATGATCTTATAGTAAAAACCCAGAGCCAGATATTGGCGTAAAGATCAGAGGAAACAAGCCAAAGCACTTCTCACCTCACCAGCTGCACACGAATCCTCAGCCTGAATGCCTCTGAGTCCTCAGCCGAAAGGGCTCTAGTTCCTGTCTCCTCACCCTTATATGCCTTTCTCTGCCCAGCCATTTCACTTCCTATCTCAACCTTCCTAGTGCTGGGATTAATGACGTATGTGCTTCCCAAATACTGGGTTCAAGGTGTGTGCCACCACTGCCTGGCTCTGTTTCTCTTCTAGACTGGATCAATCTCATGTAGCCCAGTGTGGCCTTGAACTCACAGAGATCCAGATGGATCNCTGCCTCCCNAGTGCTAGGATTAAAGATGTGTGCCACCATTGCCTGACCTCTATGTTTAACTCTGTGGCTGACTCTGTCCTCTGATCTTCAGGCAAGCTTTATTTCTTAGATTACAGATATCACCACATGTCAGTGTTAATTGTAGCTTTTGGAAATATTACATTTTATATGGAGAGCATTTTTGAGTTTAGTTAGAAGTATTGTAGCCAGGTGTGATGGCAGCTACCTCTAATCTGAGCAATAGGCAGGAGATTCACTGTGGGATTCANGCCAGCCTGGTCTACACAGAGTTTCAGGTCAGCCAGGACTACATGACAAAACTATATACCAAAAACTCACATAATATAAAGGGGGCGGGGGCAGTTCTACTCACCATGGTTNACCACACCTGTAATATAACACTTGTGGGGCTGAGGCAGGAAGAATGGGTTTGAGGCCAGCCTGGTCTGCACAAAGAGACCTTGCCTTAAAATCTTTAAACTTGAAGTTCCAGAGGCTTTTACATCAGCGTCATATTTACACTTACACTAGGTTGATTCATTTGACAAATTTTGGAAATAACTGTNTGATAGTTAGATCTTTGTCAATTTGTCACAAGCTAGAGTCATCTGGGAAGAGGAAACCTCAATTAAGAAAATGCTTTCATTGCATTTCATANGCAAGCCTGTGGGGCAGGTTCTTGATTATTGGTTGATATGACAGGGTCCAGTGCATTGTGGGCAGAACATTGACCATGTAGTCTGAGGTCATATAAGAAAGCAAGCTGAGGTATCTATGGAAAGAAACCTGTAAACATGCCCTTCATGCCCTATATATCAGTTTCTGCTTCCAGATTCCTTCCTTGAGTCCTTGCTTTGAATTCCTTGTGTAGGNTTCCTTAGATGAGGAACTATGATATGGAAGTGTAAGCCAGATAAACATTTCTAACTTCAAGTTGCCTTTGAATGGTTTATCATAGCATAGCAATAGAGAGCAAATCAAGACAACTATATATTTTAATATATTCAAATGAATCTTGGATACTTACTTTATATTTAGCATGNTCTCAAGAACCAAAGAAACTCATTCATTTATTTTCTAGTTCTTGTCAGCGAGGTGAGACCCTCCCCTTGTGTCACCTGGTATGATTGAATCAAACCTTGCAGGGAAGGTTCACTTTGAGCTAGGTGAGACAGTATGGGATGTAAGGACAGCACGTCCTTCAATAAGACCAGTTCAGGGACCAAGGCATGGTCATTTGCTTAAATGTCCTGGCTGATGCTCTCAGTGTGGGTTCTGTGGACCAGTATCTAATCATGAACTGTTTACTGCTGGCATGTGACAAATAGANAACTTGAGAGCTGGCATCTTTGAAATTTGTTAAGGGATTTTACTGCAGCTTAACTACAGTAATTCATCCTCACTCTATTTTACACAAACTGTAGTTTACAAGAGATTGGAAATAAATCCATGGTTGATATTACAGATGCTTTAAGAAGAACTGAGTAGGCTTCTGTGTTGTAATTTTTTTCTCTTTGTTTGGAAAATATTTCAGCCGACACACTGACCTTGATTTCCTGAATGAGGTATTATTTCTATTGCGTTTATGTTGCTATATAGCCAGAGTAGTTAGTACTTNTGTTAGGCTTTTGTGCTTTTCTGACAAAAATGCTTCAAAAGGAGAAAAGAATTATCTTGGTTCANAGGCTCTGCGCTTTCAACCCATTGTTGCCTAGATACACTGTTTGGTGTGAAGGAGGCACAAAGTGCAGAGTTCACCTGTGCCAGCCCGTCCACCACCTCATCCTCTTGTGGTCCACCTGGGCCCTATTATATTTAGATGTCCCACTTCATTCAGGGTGCATCTTCCTCTGTGTTAGTATCCCTTGTGTGTGTTGTCTGTGGAGACACCCTCACAGGCACATATCCAAAGTGTGCTTTACTCATCCCATATCTGTCTCTGAATCCAGTCAAATTGACATTCAAGATTAAACATCACAGTAGTTTGCTATTACTTTAAAAGATGAAAATTTAATTTACCAAATGTTGACCAGAGCTCTAGGGTATGTATGCAGTCATTTCTTCAGGGAGCGGCCTTTTTGGTCAAACACGGACCTCGAGCTTGATTTCTCTTAGAGTGGTAGCTTAAAGCAGATCCCAGTCTGCATTTGCTCTATGTTGAGTTTTTTCCAAAGGAAATTTGTAGTCATTCTAAAA
This sequence comes from Neotoma lepida, assembly GCA_001675575.1. Classification (NCBI taxonomy): domain Eukaryota; kingdom Metazoa; phylum Chordata; class Mammalia; order Rodentia; family Cricetidae; genus Neotoma; species Neotoma lepida. Next base: position 48,662 of record LZPO01044554.1, on the reverse strand, counting down.
TGGCCTGTGAAATCTAGCCACTAAAAGCTGTAACTGTAAATGGTCACCTGTTAAGATGAGGCAGAGCTGTTAGTCATGTTGTGTAAGCCATGCAGAGTAGTCAATGTCCTGGAATGTGACACCAGCCTGTTCTGGAGGCCATGAGGTTCATTGGGATGGGATGGGTCTGTGTTTGGAGTTCACTGGGATGGGATGGGTCTGTGTTTGGAGTTTGGAGTCCCAGACCCTGTTGTTTTCTAGCTGGGGACTCANTCAATCACTTCTCAGCTCACCTCTCTTTCTGACGGGGTTCAGTGCTGTCTGCCGTGTTTGTAACTGATANATTGATGAGCGTTTCCTGCAGACCTTTGGAGCTGTTGAACCATACTGTATGAACATTTCCTATGATCCTTTCTCCTCCTGGAGGCTCCATCCCTTTTGTTGTTTGGTCACAAAAGCTTCAGGAGCTCACATCTAAGGTTCAGACTTTATCCTCCGTAATCAGTTCTTCATCTACTGCAGTGATTCAGGCTTTTGTTAGTTTTTTGAGTCAAGATATAGTCAAAGTCAAAGTGGTGATCTTCCTGCTTCTTCCTCTTTGGTGCTGGGGTTCTCAAGTGTGTACCTCCATGCCTGGTAAATACGTATTCAGTTGTAAGTGAATGCCTGATAAATAACCAAATAATTGCATCTTACTTTCTGAACCTTTTAGTGTGTGTCCTCCAGCGTTCAGTCCACTGGTGTTTGCTAAGCACTTCGGGCAGAGTAAGGTGCAACAGAAACCTTTTCTAGCCCAGCTGGATCATTGTGCTTTTTACTTCTCTTCCTATAGATGACTTTTTGTTGTTGTTGAAAACGGCAATGAAACATCAGAAACAGCTAAATATCTTGAGCTTGTAACATTTTTGCTCTTTCAGCCCAAAACTGTCTTGAAATTTGTAGTTCTTTTCATGTCTTCACTATATTCACTTCACTCCAAATATATTATTTTCACTTAAATATTGTACAAATGAGATTTCAATGCAATGGATTTTTTAATGCATTATAAAACTGTATTTGGGAAAGATCTTTATAGGAACAGTGGATGGCACTATTGGCCCATACCTATTCTGTAATTATCCTTAAACTCCAGAACTTCCAAATGCTGGCTCAATAAATGTTCTTAAAGTGAGTCACTCAGTTAACAAATGCTAGCCAATGTTAGGATAGGTTTAATATTAAATTTTTTAAATTTTTCTTTATATAATCACTATTTTATATAAACTTTGCAATGAACATGTATATCTGTTTATATATACATGCATATGTATGTATTGATCACTGGCATATATAAATGTCTGATTTTAAATATCATTTTAAATCCTATTGTGTTATAGGATTCTCTTGCCTGAGTAAAACAATATAACTTGATTATAATTTTTCTGATAAATAAAACTATTTAGTTTGAACATGAGAGACTAACTTTGAATTTGGATTTAAGAAAAACTCGAAGTAAAGATACTACNCCACCATTATAGATATACGTTTAAAGTAAGTTGAGTGAAATGATTGAGTTTATTCAGGTTATTGCACAGATTGTATGGTGTGGACAAGCCTCAGTATAACAACTTAGAGATGCTCCTACAATTTAGAAAGTTTATTAACTTTTGATTTCAAGCATCAACTTTCTGTGGGCTGGAGAGATGGCTCAGCGATCAAGAGCACTTACTGCTCTTGCAGAGAATCAAGGTTCAGTTCTCAGCACCCATGTGGCTGCTCAAAACTGTCTGTCATTCCAGTTCCAGGGGATCTCATACCCTTTTCTGGCCATCACTGGTACTAAGCATGCATATGTTGTATGTACATGCAGACAAACATTCAAGTACATAAAATAAAATAAATCTTTAGAAAATATGAGCTTACCTACATATGTAAAAGACTTCTATGCTTGTTTGTTAAGAAAACATAAGAATTTGTATAGGACATTTACTTCTTTTGTATTGTTTATTAACTTTGTTCAAATGTGATTGATGATTTCCTATTTATTATGGATAACAGGAGTTCATTTATGTCTCCTCTGAGAATTCCACAGGAAAAGGCAGAGACACAAACACAAAGCAGTGCTGTAATATAACACTGTGTAGTACAACAGTGTAGAAATGAAGAAAGTCACCTCAGGGTCATGGTGGATTGTTGGGATGTTGGAGAGGGCTTCCTTGGAATGTTATATGGAGGCTATGTCTTAATTTTTCTTGAAGATGGCTTCAAAGGCACTCAAAGGAGGGTTGAAAATGAAACCAACTCTGTGAGCAGTAGCCTTGCCTGTGAACAGCCTACTGTTTTGTGCAAAATGGTGATGAGATCAGTGTGCTGGGGATTTTCATAAGACAGTGGTGGGGGAGGAATTGGAAACAGTCTGACAGTTTTGTGTGGCAGCTCCTATCTGTGATCCCAGCACTTAGGAAGCTGAGGTAGGAGAATTACAAATTTCAGGCCTGCCTAGACTACATAGAGAAACTATGCCTTTAAAAACATTGTCATTTCACGGGACAGTTGAAGGATGGGACCTCTAAATCATATACATTTTTTTTTTTTTTTTTTTTTACAGATGATGCCCACTGTCCTGGCCCTTCATGCCTTCTTACTTTTTCCTTTCAAGCCCCTATTTGCATTATGGTCTATGGAACTTGGTTCTGTGTGCAAGGAATCAGTAAATGTGGTTGGATATATCAAGGGCCTTCTGTAGACGGTTCTGTTGCTTCAAGAAAANTACTTTCCAGTTTGGTCAGAAGAGGGGGGTGGGACCAAGTTTGTGTAGCTCAACCAAAATTATGTGTAATTGGATACACATGTAATGTTTGGCAAGTCTGTCAGCTTTCTCCAACACTAGAATAATACATACCCCATATTTACTTTTAAAACCACTTTGCTTTCATTTTACTACAGTATCAGCATGGTAGCCTCAGTTGGTTTATTTTTTTTCTAACCCTGACAAAACACAATGTTTTATTTGGCTTTTCAAAAAGGCAATAGTGCATGTAGTTAAGACCTCATTTACTTTATCTGATGAAGTAGTCTCTGAGGAATGCATGTTTTTCCTATAAGTCCACTGAGAAAGTTGATTTTACAATAAGGTCATATGTAAGAATTCCTGGTTTCAGTTTTAAAACAACATATGTGATTTAGTTATTTGTAATGTACGTTTTTGTGACTTTAAAAGACTAACCTAAAGTATTAGTCATGAGGTAATATGAGTTTATGTGGAATTTTTGTTTGTTTGTTTGTTTGTNCCTTGTAAAATGCCTTTTATGTGTAGTTCTGCCTGTGGTGATATTTTTCATCTATTCTTCTCCTCTTTTGTTTTCCCATACATGTATATAAATTTGTGAAATTTATATGCAAGAATACAAGAATGGACTTATTTCTTTAGGACCTTGTAACTGAAAGAGAACACAGTCACACTGATAGCATGTTACTTATTTTTTGCCTATCCACTTAGTCATCCATTATTCCTCTGTTCATTCAGTTAATGTGCAGAGTGCTTGGTAGTCATCAGACACTGTGTGTGGTGAAAAAAACAGGACCTACCCTTAAATCACTGCTCTGGAGGGTCTTGCAATATAATTTCTTAGCTAACTGGTAAATAACTTTGGTTTTACTCTGTTGTCTGTGATAATATTGATGTTTATGTATATGGGACCTAGAGTTACATTCCTTGAAATTACCACAACTGTCCAGAATGTATAACAAGTTTCCTACAATAGAACGTGGCTGAACTGGGCCTGGGAGGTAGTGGTATTNAACATGAATGCCTTGTTAACTAATGGCACTCTCTTTGATAATGAGCTACTGGTGAGCTTTGAAGTACCTCCATTGCATATTGCTCTTACTCCAACATTTGGATGACTGATTATCTTCTTAATGCCCTCTATGCTTATTCTTTCAGAATAGCCATTGATGTCACTTCCAGAGTGGAAGATTCTTAAAGCTCTTTTCTCTTTCTTATTTATATATCTACTTTTGAGTTATTTATTTTTTTCCTACCTTAATTCTCACTTATTTACAGAGGAAAGAGGCAAAGCAACTGAAAGACAGGGTGCCATAGAGGACTGATGCCAACTCCTGGGAAAGGAGATGCCTGTCTGTAACAAGTGCCCATGAGGAAAGAGGGGCCCTGGGGTTCCAGTGCTGCAGGATCAAGCTCATTAGCACTTGTGGGGCGTCCAGCAGTGGCTGCGATAGCATAGTGAGGGGCTGTGTATAGAATGGACTTCCATTACATAGTTTGTTTTTCATTGATTTTTCAAATGATTAATTTTTATAGTCTACTCGTGCTATTTTGCTCAAGTATTTTATTAGGAATGTAACTAATGTATTTAGGACTCTGCTAACATTAAATTCAAAGATAATCGAGAAAAGCCAGTAATATACGCATTTTTGAGTTTGGTCCTTCTTTAATTTGACTACTGTTTTGTTATCTTCCCCACACAGTATAGCTGTGTCCTGGACTCATCCATGCAGAGGGTCTCATGCACTTCACAAATGCATATTTGAAGCACGATCAGACTGTGTTGTCTAATTTCTACATTTCTTTTCTTTATCCCAGCATTTGCCTTTCTCTGTAATCAGTTGTAGTGGATATCTGTTTTACCTGGGACCTTGAGGTACAGCCCCTNGAGATGTAGTAGATAACTGTTCTACCTAGAACCTTGAATTACCTGCCCCTGGGGCATGGCCTCAGGGCTACCCTTAAGACCTGAGAAGCACATATGCCTCTCTCTTCTCTCCCACATGGGCTTGGATGGTGGGGACTGACTCAGGAGGCAGAACATCATGGGACAGTATCTCAGCCGTCCAGGACCCTGCGATGATTCTCCTATTCTGTTTAGTGAGTTTTCTTTCCTAATAAATTCCTTTTTCTTGTTAAGCAGACTCCTGTGGATTTCTTGCATCAATCAATTGCCTTTCACATCTACATTTTCTGTTCTCTTTCCTATACTTTTTCTTTTTAAAAGTTTTATTTTGTTGTCTTTCCCCCTCTCTATATTCTGCATTTCTAGCCTTTATTTCCTTTTGAACTTCTGACTTTTATATAGCCATATTTTATTAAATACCTCCTCGTTTTGNTGTAGTAGATGAGAAATAACTTGCTTGGATTCATGGATTTCTATTGTAAATATGTAGATTTTTGATTCTTTCTTTGGAATGTTTCCTTGGCAAATGTTTGGATGGTACCAGAATAATATAATCCACATAGTGAGCAACAGTTTGATTTAAGCANTTTATTAATGGGTTATACTGCTTAATNTCTTTTGCTAATTAATGAGAGTGGTCTGAGAGGTGNAGAAGCCTCCTTTTAATTATGGGTAGATTCTACAAAATATTTAATAAGTCCCTTTATTATTTGTAGCCTCATGGCCAAATACCAAGTGTCCACACACTCTTTAATATGAGTCTGTTCTTGGATAATTAAAAATCCTTTTGGAAGATGCATATATTATAGACCTTAGAGGCAGAAAAAAATTGTAGAAATTTTAATTTTCCATGTGGACAAAGAAGCTGAAGTCCAAAGGGTCCTCATTTCAGTGGGAATATCCTAGGTCATTTCTATTTTTGGTGACCTC
>LZPO01044553.1:168106-185616 GCA_001675575.1 Neotoma lepida | reverse complement strand
GAAGTTCTTCTTACACTGATTGACATAGTAAATTCCAGGCCAGCCAGGACTGCATAGTGCAACCCTGTCTCAAGAGGGAGTGGGGTGGGTGGATATTGCAAGAGACATTAATGAAATCCAGAAGACTGTAAGGATGTACTTCAAAAACCTATATTCCACTGAATTGGAAAATATAAAAGAAATTCTCATTGCCAGACATGGACTACTTCTCTATAAGTTATTGGTCAGAGAGGCCTCAAAGGTCTCCATAGCAATGCAGCCTATTGGATTGTTCCTGACTATCCACCATAACTTAATGGTAAGACTATTCCTTAAAACCTCTGTCTTAGTTAGGGTTTCTATTGCTGTGAAGAGACACCATGACTATGGCAACTCTTACAAAGGAAAACATTTAATTGAGGTGGCTGCTTACAGTTCCAGAGGCTTAGTCCATTATCATCATGGCAGGGAGCATGGAGGCTGGGAATGTAGTGACATGCAGGCAGACACGGTGCTGGAGAATTCTACATCTTGATTCAAAGGCAACAGGAAGTAAAGTGTGACACTGGAAGTAGCTTGAGCATAGGAGGCCTCACAGCTTACCCCCACAGTGACACATGTCCTCCGACAAGGCCACAACTACTCCAACAAGACCATTCCTAATAGTGCCACCTTTGGGGTCCATTTTCTTTCAAACCACCCCAACAGCACACACTTTAGTTACAGTTATAGAGAAATAAAGCTAGAACCTACAGGAAATTTTCTCACTGCCAGCTACCTTTCACAGTACCAGAAGGTGTTATGCAGGCTTCTGGTGGACAAAAGATACCCAGAAAGGGATCTTGCATATTGTAAAATTAGCTAACCTAAAGGATAAGGTATACCAACTGATGTATTTCAGGTATGTCTGTTTGGTGGCAGCCAATAGCCTTCTGATTGGGTCTGAGGACAGTCTCAAAAAAGAAGATTTATGTATGCTACTAAATGACTTGTCAAAAGCCCATTACCCAAAAGGTCCTAAGTCCTAGGGGTTGAACCTCTTACTATTATTTTGTTAAATGGTCATGTTGTCAAACTGCCTAGTATTAATTTATGTTTATAGTCATTGATCTGTGCTACTCTCAACTTTCGTCAGAGAAACTTCTTTCTGCAATGAGCAGTTAATGCAAAGATTCACAACTAGTCAAAATGCCAAGAATAAGTGACTGAATGCTCAGCCCTAACTTCCTGAATACCTCTGAAGGCTCAGGGGACATCAAGTTCTTCCTTGATTGATGGAAAGACTGTAAGAGCAGGAGGATGAGGAGCAGTTCTGTCAGATGCTGTTTTCTGGACATGATATGGCTATTGCTTGTGTGAATTCACATCAGCTGTACAAGATCAAGTAAATCAACATTCCAGCATAAATGAGGGAGGGGCTCATGAGGGCCTACTCCTAGCTGAGGAGCTTTTTATAGTTGATGGCTACTTGAGGATGGAGATTAATTTCTTTGAGGGTGTGAACACTAGTAATTTGCCCATTCTTTAGTGGATGGTCTCACATCCACGGGCAGCACTAACTGGATTCATGGAATACAAAAAAAGAGGTCATGAAGTTGTGAGGAAGACATGCTGGAGTGTCTAAGGAATTGGAAGTATGAAAATGGGGTGGATACAATAAAAATACATTGTATACATATATGAAATTATAAAAGAAAAAATTAAAATATTTTTTTAAAATCATGTTTTTAGATTGTTTGAATTTCCTCAGCCATGATGTTTCTAGGTCTGGAAACTTGATTCCATTTAGAGTTTGTAGCCCTTGTAATTTTAAAATTACATTTGATATTTATTTGCAAGGTATAATAATTGCAAGTGCAGCCAATGATAAAAGTTCAGAGGGCTACATCTCTTTAGGAACTGTGGAAAAACTTAAGATGGACTGAAGTGCAGAGAAAGGACTACTTCCTAAGAGTGAAAACTGTAGAGAAGCAAATGAAAGATTGAAAATGATAATTTGATAGTTTTTTTCCCCCTCACCATCTGCTTCAATCCTCTTATTTGGTATGTTAAATATTTTCTATGCAATAATTTTTGGCTTTATTCACTATTTTTCCTTTCTTCCTGAGTAAGGGTGTCCAGGTTCTCTTCAATAGCTAGAGTTCTTAAAATTAGGCAGAAGTGGAGGGCTTGATTTGTCGAGGATCTGACTGAGGACTATAAATCCTGGCATAAAATCACCTCAGGAAGGAAGGCCCAGCCAAAGTGAAGAATGCAAAGGAGTAGGCAGGAGCAGGAAAATGTCCAAAACAAAAAGGCCTGTACCTAGCAGTAACCATGACCTAGGAAGCAACAAAACCAACAGTGTTCTTAAGATAGCTGTAAATGCAAGAGTAAATAAATCCTTTAGGAGTGGGGATTGTAGTTTAGCTGATAGGGTTCTTGCCTGGTATATATAGAACCTTGAGTGTGGTCCTCAGCATCTCATTAACCAGGCATGTAGAACATGTCTGTCTGCAATCTCTGCACCCAAATTGAGACAGAGAGAAAACAATCAGACATTCAAAGTATTCCTCGGATATATAGAGTTCAAGGCCAGCCTGGGGGGAGTGTGTGTGTGTGTGTATATATATATATATAGAGAGAGAGAGAGAGCGAGAGAGAGAGAGAGAGAGAGAGAGAATAGAAATGTACATATAACTTTTTTTTCTAATTTAGTGTCTTAGATTATTTACTTTTAATCACAATTGAAATGATGATTTAGAAAATATACTATGGAGAATAAACATTATAGATCTGCTCAAATATGTACTTTTTGTTTAAAATAGTAAAACCACACTTGTTTCTTAGTCTGCATCAGTCCCCTTACTCTACAATGTTGGAGAATGAGCAATGTACCTTTAACAAGAAACAACATGATAGATACAATAAGATACAGTCCTGGAAAACAGGGACTTTATAATCACATCAGAGAAATGAATAAGCGAATATTTAAATAACAGTTGTTACAAGGCTGTATACAAGGGTAAAATGAGTGATAGGCATAATATGTTGCAAGCATTCAGAACAGGGAGCCAATTCAGAATTGCAATAATTAGATGAGGCTCACAAATCCAGGCAGGCCTTGAAGATTCTGGCAGGAGAAAAATGTTAGAAAGAGCATTTCTCTAAATTCCTTAAAGGCAATATGATCACAAATGTCTCCTAAAACATGCCTGGCTAACTAGATTGAATTCTCCTCAATCTCTCCTTCATTTTGAACTCCAAAAATTGCTGCTTCCTTTATTCCCTGCAGCCAGTATCAGGAGGTGGGAAGTGAGGAACTCCAAAGATACAGAAAAGCCTCTGGGAACATTTTGTTAAGAAGGAAAAAACATGGCCACCCTGAGGCTTCACATTGGTAATCACTACTAAGTACAAATTTTCTGTCCTTCCTTTGTGCATCTCTTTCAATCTACAAGGAGGCAGACTTCCAAAGCTAAGGTTCTAATAAAGCCCTTCTGTAGTAGGCCACACAAAACAAAAGTGCTCTTCAGTAGCTTAACATTGGCTTTTGTTTGCAGCTCACAGAACAGCTGCTTTCTAGCTTGATAATAAATTTCTGGGGGTGTCTTCTCCTTTTTACAATCCATCAGAGTTTCTGCGAAAACATTGGAGTAAATCATGCAGCCAAGAGCCTGGAGTTATGTATAGTGTGACATTCATTTCCTACATTATATTTAATGAGGACAACATGCTCAAAAGAGCTACATAATTAGTTTCCTGCATTCCTGAGACTCTTGTCAATGGAAGACAAGTCAAATTTTATGTTAGAAAAGGCCAAGGCAACTTTCAGGTTTAGTTACTGTCATACTTAAAAACAAATAAGCAATGTCTTAGGAAAAGAACTAACATATGATTTGTAACTCATGTTTGTTAGTTACAACTCATGTTGTAATGAGTCTTTTTCTGTCCCATCAGCCAGCTCCCAAATAATGACACAGAGACTTAATATTAATTATGAATTCTTGGTCTTAGCTTAGGCTTGTCCCTAACTAGCTCCTATAACTTAAATTAACCCATATTTTTTAATCTACACTTTACCAGGTGGCTTTTACCTCTATCCCATTCTGTGTGTCCGACTCATTCCACATCTCTCATGCTTAGATTCATCTCAAGTTTCCCCTCTCTGCCCAGATGTCCTGCCTATCTCTCCTGCCTAACTATTTGCCATTTAGCTTTTTATTAAACCAATCTCAGCAATGTAGAAATATTCTACAACAGTTAACTTTTAAATCAATAGTTCAGAGGAGTTGGGTTACCAAAAGAGCAGTAAGACAAATCCTTAGACCAAAAGCAAGTTGAGAACATGTTATAAAACTGAGAATTATGAAAATCCCCTAAAGATGCATGTTAACCACTGAGATTCTGTCTAAAACAGCCAATATTTCTCTGAGTTTGAATAGCAAGGTCTTAAAATGTGTGAATTCCCAGGTTTTGCATATGAAATATTATCAGTACAAGCCCTCAAATCAATATGTGGTAAATAAACTCTTTTTGTGTCAAATAATTTACATGATTGAGCAGGGGATTGACAAAAGCCAACTGCACCAAAAGATAAAATAATTATAAATCTGTCCTCTCTTTTTTTAATTTATTAATTTGTTCATTCATTTGAAAGCACATACAGTCAAATATATGGTTCTCTGTTTAAAATAGAGGTTATATACCATTAAGAAACTTGGAATTTACTCAAGTAGACAGAATATAAGCAACTACATTGAAGAAAAGAACAAGAAATGCTAAAAATAAAAGTGTAAGTTGAGTGTGGTGGCATATGCTTATAATCCCAGCACTTGGAAAGCAGAAACAGAAGGTTCGGTTCAAGGTCATCCTCTAATACACAGTGAGTTTGAGGCTAGCCTAAGCTACATAAGATCCTGTCTCAAAATAAACAACCAACCAACAGTTGTTGTTTATTAACTGTTAGCTGTTTAGTAATAAAAAGGAAAAGAAAATGAAAATTTAAATTCGTGAAGCAGTGTACTGTATGTCTTTATTTCTTCCATGAAACAAACCATAGATATAGATTTATTTTGTTGATGAGACATGTGAGGGTCAGAAAGGACAGTTGACTTGTTCAAGGTCATGGAGCTAAAAACTGGTAGAGTTGCGGTGTAATCAAAGTGCTTTATTCCAAAGCTTGAACTTACTGCAGTATACCACATCAGGTGTGGAAATATTCTCCATGGATGCTGAAGTGCTCACTGAATGAAGCAGAGTTAAGCATCCCACTGAAAGAGTGAAGGCGTATCTGTATTTTGCAGCATGATAGTATAAAGACAGCCTATTTGTGCACAGTGCAATGGTGATGCTAAGTTAAGGTGCATTAGGAAAGCAACAAAAAACTCCAAGGGGCCACTTAGATACATTTTTGTCTTATATTCAACAAATGTATGAATATTGATATATGGATATATATTTGAGACTGAAGTGTTTGAGAAACATCCAAATGGACTTGAAGAAAAACCAGCTGGACCTGGGTGTCTGTAGGTCACCTGAAATGCTTCAGTTGGAGGTGTGATTTTGAAAGTCTTAAGCATAATTGAAGCCGAAAGTGTGAATATGGCTGCCACCAGAGAGAGTACAGAATAAAGAGAAGGGGCCCAGGAACTACTGCTTAAGGAATCCCAAGCTCTTCATTACTTTGTACAGGCCTGTAAAACTATCTGTTTTTTAAAAGCAGCAATGCTATAGAGAAGAGATCAGAGAGGACTTTATTAAGGCTTTGATCAGACATTGGTACTGAGCTTTGAAGTATAAGTATTATTTCCCTCACTTGTGAAAGTAGGCTGGACAATTCAGACTTACAGAAAGAAGAAGCACAGAGGCATAAAATCAAATGCTTCGTAGGGAGAATACGAAGTAAATCTTTTATCACATTAATGGAACAGCTAGTATGAGAGCTGGCATGGTGGCATGGTGGCACATCCCTGTGATCTCAGTACTTGCAAGGCTTGGCCAAAAGGGTCCTGTTTGAGGCCAGTGAGCTTAAGGGCAACCTGTTTTAAGCAAACAAACAAAAAAGGGGGAGGGGGCGAAGAATAAAAAAAAATTAAGAAGCCAAGAGTTCAGTGTTTCAGTGGTAGAGTGCTTGCTTACTGCACATGCACAAGGCCCTGTGTAGGTTTTATCTCCAGCATGTGGAATACTAGTGAGAGGACACAACAAAAACAATTGGAGATCAGTAGTGGGAATATTAATCTCTACCCTATGGGATACTTTTCAGGTCTGAAAACATTAAAGTTCATATTGACATTTAGAAAAAGAATTCTGATCTCCATAATAATAGGCAGTGGAAAAATAATTGTGCTTATGTCTCTGTGTTCACATGCCTCTAGACTAATCTTTTAAGATTATCTGAAGTTACTGCTTTTGGACAAGGAAAAGTATTTCAATGATGATATTTGACATTTGAAAACTTACTCAAGTCATGGAAGCCTGGAATGTAGAGTTTCTAAGGTCTGACTCTAAAAAGTTGGAATTTTGACCATATTATCTAAACATCTATCTTTACTCAAAGACAGTTTTTTTCCATCCCAAAGTAAACATTCTACAGAATAGAAGAGAAAGTCAAAAGTACAAAAAAAATGAAATGTTAATGGATCAATGAAAAATGACTGCAATCATCTTTTCCATTAGAAGGTGTTTGATAGTGTATTGGTTTCATTTCTGTTGCTGTGATAAAACACCATGACCAAAAGCAACTTTATAGAAGAATGTTCATTTTGCTTACCATTCTGGAGAACTGGAGACCATAATGTCAGGGATGACATGGCATCCAAGCAAGAAGCTGGCTGATTACTTTTCCATCCACACAGGAAACAGAGAGAGAAAGAGCAGGGATAGGGACAAAACTATAAATTTTCAAACCTGTCCACAATGATGAACTTCCTCCTGCAAGTCTGCACCTTGTAAAGGTTCTATAACCTCCCCCAAACAGCATCAGTAACTGAGAAATAAATATTCAAATGCATGAGCTTATGGGAGACATTTGGCATTAAAAACATCACAGAAGGTGTACAGATAATTCCACCCCAATTGATATTGAGATCAGAACAGGAATGTTCTATATTGTCCCTTTCCAGTATTTCTTTCTAAAGCTAACAAGAAACAGTAGGTAGAAATAGAGATGGTTGTATTCATACTCTAGAAAAAAATCAGCTTTCAATTGCCTCAGAGTTTGCTGTTGTTCTAGGAAATATGAGAATGGTCACATTTTGTCATGTGGTCAAGAACAGGAAAGTAACAAGACCAATCCTTATGAAAGAGATAGGTAGGATCTTGTGACTCAGATAAATAGGCTGAATGATTTTTCAGAATAAGGCCAAAGTTTAGAAATGGATGGATATGTATTAATATAAATAGATAATGAATACAGAAAGAGAGATAACCTATAAAAATAGAGAGGAAACAGTGGCTCTAGTGTGATAGGAAAACTTGAATTGTGCTACAAACCAGCTTTTTGAAATCAAATATCAGATTTTAAGTTCAGAGGTAGAAAAGATAGACAACAGCTACTCACTAAAATATGCAATAAACTGAGAATTTATACTCACTGTATTTATGTTTTCAGTATAAAAACCAAGGTCAGAGATATTAAATATACTCAATTTCATTTTTGAGATAGGATCACACTAGGTATCCTAACCTAACTTTAACTTCATTTATGTAGCCCAGGATGGCTTCAAACCTTCAATTCTCCTGCCTGTCTCTTGAGAAATAGGTGTAGCTGGAAGTTTTCCTGTGTCCCACAGCCACTCGGTCCCAAATGAACACACAGAGGCTTATATTAATTACAAACTGTTTGGTCCATGGCTCAGGCTTATTGTTAATTATCTCTTTTATCTTTTTATTATTATTATTATTAAAAAGATCTTGCACTCCTTTTACATACCAACCTCAGATCCCCCTCTCCTCCCTCCTCCCGCCCCACCAGCTCCCCCCCTCAACCCACCCCATTCCCACCTCTTCCAAAACAAGGTGTCCTATGGTGAGTCCCCAGATTCTGGCACTCTCAGCCAAGGCAGGACAAGACCCTCCTCCCAGCACCAAGACTGTGCCAGGTGTCCCACCACAGGCACTGAGCTCCAAAAAGTCAGCCCCTGCACCAGGGAGGATCCCGATCCCACTACCTGGGGGCCCTCAGACACTTCAAGCCAAACAACTGTCTCAAGCCTCCAGAGGGCCCAGTTCAGCATCATGGGGGTCTCCACAGTTATTGGTCCACAGTTCATGCATTTCCACCAGTTTGGCTGGCTTCATGATCTCAATGTCTCTTGTTCATAGAACCTCTGCTCTCTCCCATCAGTTGAACTCCTGGAGCTCTGCATGGTACCCAGCCATGAATCTCGCATCTGCTTCCATCTGTCTCTGGATGAGGGCTCATGGGGGCTTCTCAGCTATGGGTCCATAGTTCATGCATCTCCACTAGTTTGGCTGGCCATCTCTGCACACCCTCCCATCATGATCGCGTAGTCCCTTGCTCATAGAGGGCCCCCTGTCTCCCATTGATTGGGCTCCTGGAGCTCCACCACCAAAGGACTCCATTCGACCCTGCAATCTCTTTTATCTTAAATTAACCCATTTATATTAATCTATGCATCACCACATGTCTCATGGCTTTACCTGTGTTCCATTACATCTTGCTCCCCCGGTGGCCCGCAGGATCTCTCCCCACCCCATCTTTCTTCTCCCTGTATCTTTGCTTGGATTATCTGCCTGGCTATAACCTGTCTTGCCATAGGCCAAGGCAGCTCCTTTATTAACCAATAGTAGCAACACATATTCACAGCATATGCAAATACCATCCCACAGCAATTGGGATTACAGGTATGGACTGCTACACATGACTTTTCAACTTATTTTTCAATATACACAGGATCTGCTTTTTAAAATACAGAAACAAAAAAGGAATAAAAAGAACAGTAGTTAATTCTCTCATTTAGATGTATCCTTTATTGATATTTTGTGTATTTAATTATATATTTTTCATAAACATAGTCATACAAGTTATTTTGCATTTAACGTTATTGCTAACATCTTTCTATAAATTATTTCATAGTCACCCTCGAGGATTGGTGAGATGATTCAGTAGGTAAAAGCACTTGCCATCAAGCCTGATGATCTAAGTTCAATACCCAAAGCATACAAGATAGAAGGGGAGAAAACTACCTACCACAAGTTGCCCTCTAACCTCCAGAAACACACCTTGTCATGCACACACATACATACACACACACACACACACACACACACACACACACCAAATAAATAAATGTGAAAAAGTTAAAATAACCTTTGAATGACTGGTAATATAGACTAACTTATTTAATAATTTCCTACTAGTAAATTTAAATTGGCTCTTTGTTCTACAAATAATTTTACTATGGATATCTTTATACACAAATCTTTGTGCCTATTGCACTCAGTATATTTGGAGACATTTGTAGAATTAAAGTCTTAAATCTGTTTCAAGATGACAGGCTGAATAAACAATGAAATCTCAACTTTCCCAAACAGTGCAGATATCGTAAATAGTATTCACAAGTATGCCACTGCCTTCCCAAACAGGGCAGCTCTGAAGACCAGAGATGAAATGCCAAGGCTCATGAAATGTTTGCAAATGTTGATTTCCTGTACAGTTCACAAGAAAGGATGAATTATTTTTTGAGCAAGTTTAGTCAAAAAGACCAGAAACAGAGCAGCTGCTTTCCAAATAGTAGAAGAAAAATAAACAAAACAGTGGGGGGAGACAAAAATCACTAAAAATAAAAAAATTCTCAACCACCCCCAAAAAAAGTATGATCACTGGAATATATCCAGATATTTCTCTTTTCATAATTAGTGTAAAATGACTAAAGTTGTACATTAGAAAATATAGTTTGAGGTTGGGTTTTTAAAGATAAAATCATATGCAATTTGTAAAGATCATACTTGAAAAAAATGAGATATAAATGTTGAAAATAAACAGATTATAAAGTATTTTGGGCAAATATTAATGAAAATGAAGCTGAGGGGGTAATGCATATGGAATACAATTTGAGAGAAACCTATAAAAGACTAAGAAGATAATGCATTCATAAACAGTGATTTCCTCAAGAAATAGAAAGCTACTTTGCACTCCAGTTTAGAAAAAGCTAGAACACTCTAAACACATTTTGTGAGCCTAGAAATTTGTTGTCCTATTAGTGAACTACCACCAGGAAAGAAAGTTTCCTTTACCTCTGAAGGCTACCACATTTGCATAAATACTACTCAAAGTGATCATAGGACAGGATGTCGCAATTTCATTGCACTTGAAGGCAGACAATTCTTTGTTCCTGAGGACTTTCATGTGTTATAGAATGTTTTTATAGTATCCCTGGCCTCTGCTCACTTTACCGAGCCTGAAGCTATGCTGCACATATCCAGTTATAACAATCAGAAATATCTCCAAACCTTGCCAGATATTTTCCGTAATCATAAATCATTCCCAATTGAAAACTACAATCCTTAAGAAAACTGAGAAGTGGATTGAAAAGACTAAATTAAATCAAAGATGACCTCAACTTGTCTCTACATTTGTACTTATGTGAGCTCAAGTTTGCTTATACTTTAGGCATAATTTCAGTTATGTAGAGCCAGAAAACAGAAAAATTAAACAAAGCAAACAACCTTACATTCTGCCTCTAGGCCCAATCTCTCTCCATTTGGGGGTAGAAATTATTTGCTCTCTGTGTTTATTTTTTCTCCATTAAACATTAGGTTATTTACCACTAAAAATAGAGTTTGAATTTCTTTAACTCTCATGTGCTGGCGAGAACTAGAATCATCAAGTGTAGGCTTCCTATCAAAAACCTCAAGTTTTAATTCAATTATTATGTGATCCTTTTTGCTATTGAATACAGTATTATAATTTGTGGCTTATCAGTCTTACACATTTTCTATTAAGAGTATTCTTGGGCATTTATTTTGTTCTAGTGATAAACAGAATTGTTTCTTTAAAGTAGTTTCTAATTAATAATTTTTTGAATTTAGGAGAATTTAATTTTCAGTTTCAGTAGTCAAAAAACTATGTCCCTTGAGTCAAATCTAGCCTGTTACCTGTTCTTATAAATAAATATTTGTTGTTAAACATTCAAGCTCCTCTGTGCTTGTTATCCATGGATATTCTTGTACTATTACAACAGAAGTGAGTAGTTGCAACAGATAGATATCAGATGGCCCTCAAAGTATATAGTATTTACTTCATGGTCCTTTATAGATAAAGTATACTGGGATCTGGTCTACTTTTATGAATCTAATTCATTTCACTATTTTTTAGGCAAAACTTTGAGATTATCTATATTGACAATCTTTAGATAATCCTACTTTTATGTCTATAATGCCTTAGTCCATTAGCTATCACTATAACAAAATAACTGAAACTGGGTAATTTTTAAAGAACAGAATTTCATTTGGCTCCTATTTGTGGAGGCTGGAATTCTAGGAGAATGGTGCTGACATCTATCAGGCAGCATAATTACATGGCAAAAAGTTTCACATGATGGTGACCTACCAACACGACTTCATCTTAATTTAATTACCTCCCAAAGGTCTCACCTCCAAATATCATTAATTTGGAGATTAAGTTTCCAAAACATGGACATGAGGGAGAGGTAGCCAAATCTTACCATCTCCTATTTTCAAAAGTCCATTCCTCTGGTTTTGGGATTTATTTAGTTGGTTGGTTCTGTGATCTGAATATTTGTGTTCTTAATAATTCTTGTGTTGAAATCTAGTAACTAAAATCATAGCAGAAGTGGAGACTTTGGGAGGTGAGTAAATCATCAGGACAGAGTCTTCATGAGTTGAGTGAAAGTGTTCATAAAATAGGTCCAAAAGCCTATATCATTTACTTCTCCTACAGCAAAGTCTATATCTATGTTTGGAAAAGGACTACCAAACACCAAATTTGCTAGTGTGTAGATCTTGCACTTCTCAGCTTCTAGAACTATGAAAACTAAATATGTTTTATTTATAAACTACCCAGTCTGAGGTGTGTTATTATAGCAACCACAACAGTTTAAATGAACAGTTACTTGGTTGTTATTATTGAACCAACTAAAACTTGTTCTGATGTTAACAAAAATGCCTTTAATATTTTAGTGTGTGTGTATTTAGTATAATACTGACTGTAGTTTTTATATAGTTTTTTATCATATTAAGAACTGTTTTTTAATTGTTATGTTTATTTTCATGCAATAAGATACAGGCAGTAATACAGAGGACTTCAATTCAAGTGGTGAGAAGCTTTGTCTTCTTCTGGATTAGCGATTATACACTATTTGTGCTTTGAATTTTCTTTTGAAGGGGATGGAGGGTAGTAGAAGTGCGTATAACTTCTCAATTGATTCCTAGAATATTTTAACTAGCATTTTAATAGAATCATTTGCATTGATATTCTCAAAAATAAATATTCTCTTTACTATTTTTGCCAATTTTATCACAATTATGTCATTTTAATGATAAGGGATGTTCATTTCCTTTTCTCCTAGGTTTTGAAACAGTTTCTATAGAAAATAAATGATTTGTACCCTCCTCCTTCACCCCAAGTATTGAAGAAATTCTAATATAAAACTATCTGGGTAAGTAGGGTAATAATTTTTTATACAGCAAATTTTTGACAATTCATTGAATTTCCCCTGCCTTTCATTCTGACAGTGTAAATGATAGTAAATTTAAAGTGAACAGGCATGTTTCTGGAAGTAATGTAAGTTTGCACACCTTCTCAGGAAATAATTTTTCAGTATGAAAAAAAAACATTAAAGGAGTCATAATGGACAAAGTCATACTTTGAACTCTAACTTACAGAGAAAGTTCATCTGGGACTCATATGTACTTACAAAAATTTACATGTAATAATTTCATGTTTAATTTTTTTACAAATTATTTTTTATTTTTTTAGGTTACAGTATAATTACAACTTTCTTTTTTGGGGGGGCGGTTAAGACAGGGTTTCTCTGTGTAGCTTTGGAGCCTATCCTGGAGCTCACTCTGTAGACCAGGCCGGCCTTGAACTCACAGAGATCCACTTGCCTCTGCCTCCTGAGTGCTGGGATTAAAGGCATGTGCCATCACACCTGGGGAGATTGTAATGTAATCAATTTCTCCATTTCCTTTTCTTCCTTCAAACCCTCTCATGTAACTTTCCTTATCCTCTTTCAAACTCATGACCACTTTTTCATTAACTGTTATTTTACATATGTATTACTAACATATTTAATAATATATAATTGTTATATGTATTAACATATAGTATATATAATATTAAGGATATATACATATTTATTCCTAAATAAAAATATACAACTTGATCATTCTATATAATGTTACTTGTATGTATGTTTTCAGGAGTGATAATTTGGTATTGGATAACCAATTGGTGTGCTCCTCTCTAAGTAATACAGTCATATTTCACTTTTGGACGAGCCATCATTATATATTCCCTAGTGACTACACAATTCTGCATTGCCACAAGCAATGTATGAGAGTTTTGATTTCTGCACAAAACATTTAACAGAATTCAATGTGTTTGTGTGGTGAAAATATTTAATAGTATAAGACTAGAAGGGAACTTCCTAACATGATAAAGAGTATTCAAGACAGCCTCATATGTTACATGATACTTAATGCCTAATTACTGAAAACTTTCATTCTACAGTTTAACACATGGCCAGAATGTCTATTCTTGTGATTTCTTTTCAACACTGAATGATATTGTCAGAGGCACTGAATGATATTGTGCCAGAGGAAGTAACTAGGGAAGTTCAGTGATCTGGCAGATATCTTCTTCGGCAATTGTAACTGGAAACCTCATTTTTGCCAAACAGCTGTGTGGGTTAGCAATATCTGCAACATTCAGGAAGTCAGTTTGAAGCTCATTTCCAGCCTTTACTTCATGCTCCCCTCAAGTTTCAAGGTTAGGATAAGATAAAATCTGAGGCCTTCTCAGAATTTCTTAGGTTATGTGCAGCCTTAACCATAGGCACAGCATATTGAATTCCCAGGAGTTCATTGCTGAATTTCTAAGACATTGAGAATTTCTCATCTCCAGTCTTTTATCCTCAGTTTTTTTTATTAGTCTACTGTTTGCTTCAACTCTCATCTCTCACCAATGGTAGAAGCTAGTAACATATTTGCCTGCTAGTATTCTCAGTGTCTGTCCCCGGAGAAGCAGTTTGGGCACTAAGCCAATTCTGAATTAGGAGGAAATAAAGATAATTCTTTTGAACCAGTGTTCTAGAGAACCACAATACAGGTCAAAATAAAAATAATGACATTTGTTCTAAATGATCTCTGTTCTGCTCCCTCAAGTACAAAGAATGGAGATTGTTATTTCCAGTTACTGCTGAGTTTTCTAGCTGAGGAATGGCTTAGGCTAAGTGAAATTTTCCTAAGGTTTATTGTTCTTAAGGAAAATCCACCATTTTGTTGAATACTTGTTCTCAAGGTTGTTACAAAAACTTTATTAATTTTGAAAAAGAAATGACCACTTTTTCATGGTGCTTAAGAAAGATCAGAATATGATACCTCATTTTTAATGTTAATGCAGATTTTACATATTTAATATTTAAACTATGTACATCAAACAAGTTTTTAATAATTTAATTTAGAACATGTTAATGTATGCAATACATGGGGGATATCATAAGGTTTCTATTGCCATGATGAAACATCATGACCAAAGCAAGTTGGGGAGGAAAGGGTTTGTTGGCTTACACTTCCACAATGTAGTCCATCATTGAAGGAAGTCAGGACAGGGACTCAGACAGGGCAGGAACTTGGAGGCAGGAGTTGATGCAGAGGCCATGGAGGGGTGCTGCTTACTGGCTTGATCCTCATGACTTTCTCATCCTGCTTTCTTATAGAACCCAGGGATGGCACCACCCACAATAGGCTAGGCCCTCCTCCATCCATCAGTAATTAAAAAAATAAATAAACTGTGCTAGAGGCTTGCCTACAGCCTGATCTTATGGAGACATTTTCTTAATTGAGATTGCTTTCTCTCAGATGACTTTATCTTGTGTCAAGTTGACACAGGAGAGTATATTTTTTGAATAGGGTGTAAAATATAAAGTAACTCTTATTTATACAATATTATTCTACTATGACTGATAACTAAACATTTAGAGTAAATATGAATGATGTATTTCCTCATAATGCTGATCCAAAAAGTTTTTGATTACTATTATCATTTGTGGTGGCTGGTTTTATGTCAACTAGACACAAGCCAGAGTCATTTTGAAAGAGAGAACCACAATTGAGAAAGTGCCCCCACGATATTGGTCTGTTGAAAAACCTGTGGTACATTTTCTTGATTGATGATTGATTGATATAGAAGGGCCCAGCTACTGTAGGTGGTACTACCCTTGTACTGATGGTCCTGGATGCTATAAGAAAGCAGGCTGAGCAAGCCATGAGGAGCAAGTAGCACTCCTGCATGGTATCTGTGTCATTTTCTGCCTCTAGGTTTGTGGGAGACTGCCCTTACCTTTTCCCCCGGGGAACTCTTGAGGAGTGAGGGATAAGAGATTTAGATAAAAATATAGAGGGGAGAGAGAGACAGATAGAAACACAGTATAGCCTCAGGAGGGCCTGGATCCTTATCCACCGGCCCCTTTTGTCTCTTCTAAAGGGCTTTTTAAAGGAATGCTCAGGGGTGGAGCAAAAGACCTCCCCATCGCACAGCCAAGTGCAGACCCTTCCAATCACCTGGTAACCACGCACGGGGGTCAATCCATCCCTTTATGCAGCCCTGCTGGGTAAAGCAAGCTCAGATCTCACTAGGAAACCTCTGTGGGGTCCCACACAGGTTCCCACCTTGAATTCCTACCCTAACTTCCCTCAGCAATGGAATGTAACCTGAGAGTTGTAAGGTGAAATATACCATTCCCTCCACAAGTTGTTTTTGTTCATGGTGTTTTATCATACAATAGAAACCCTAACTAAGATATCATTATTCTCTAATCAAGCTAGGGTGCATATATCTAATCCCATAAACCAAGAGAAACCAACCTACCTTACCAAATTTAACATAAAACTATCTCAGTGACAATGAAATAAAATATGATCATGAAAATTAGGTTAAAAATATCAACCATACTAATAAGTGAAACAATTAGTTTCTAAGAAATTAGATTAAAAAGCTATTATAAATAAGGGAATAAAATAGCTATTGGCTAAATGTAAACTAAAACATGCTTAGTTACATTGAAAGACAAGCATGTGCCAAGGACATGGAAACTATAATAGTAGAAAATACACAATTATTATAGTGCTAAAATATAAAACATTTATTTTTATACAAAATTTTTAACTTATTTCCTGAATTCATTGATTTCTCTTGATGACAGAAGGTAAACTTGAAGCCAACAATCCACTGGTTGAGAAGAATGAAATGTTCAATAGAGACAATAAATTGGGAGAGTAGACATATTAGAGAACAAACTTTTGTTTCAGCAAGGGCACAGTGAAACCATGGAACTAGACCACTCCATGGGTAGAAAGAAAGGTTTGTTGGGATTAAACTGCCAAGATTATCTTTGAGGTGTAGGGGGCAGAAAGAAGAGCAAAATGGTGGAAAATAAGCAGATTTTATATGACAGTAAGCTGGTGTCTTTGAGTTGATACAGGCTCCTCGGATTGACCAAGAACTAGATTCTTTTGCCCAAGGTCATTGACCTCTACAGTGGATTAAGGGAGGTTCTTGATGTACAGTAACCTGACTTTAGGCTTGTTTATTGGATGACAATCCTGTTGGATGGGTCCTGGAATTGTGCAAATAACAGAAAACAGACCACTGAAGTCTATAAACCAAAAGCATCTTTATTCAAGAACACTGTGGATGAAAGCGATATCTTGGAGACATTATGTGGTTAGGGAGAAACCTGGTGCCTGGGAAATTCCCAGGAACCCACAAGGATGATCCCAGATTAGACTACCAGCAATAGTGGAGAGGGTGCCTAAACTGGCCTATCCCAGTAATCAGATTGGTGAATACCCTAACTGTCATCATAGAGCCTTTATCTCATAGCTGATGGAAGCAGATGCAGAGATGCACAGCCAAGCACCAGGCCGAGCTCCGGGAGTCCAGTTAAAAAGAGGAAAGAGGGATTATAAGAGGGAAGAGGGATTATATGAGCAAAGGTGGTCAAGATCATGATGGGCAAATCTACAGAGACAACTGAACCAAGCTCTTAGGAACTCAGAAACTTTAAACCTACAGCTGTGGTACCTGCATGGGACTGGAGTAGGCCCTCTGCGTATGGGAGACAGTTGTGTAGCTTGGTCTGTTTGAGGGACCCCTGCCAGTGGGATCAGGATCTATCCATGGTGTATGAGCTGGCTTTCTGGAGCACATTACCTATGGTAAGACGCCTTGCTCAGCCTTAATGCAGGGGAGAAGGGCTTGGTCCTGCCTCAACTGAATGTACCAGGCTTTGCTGACTCCCCATGGGAGCCCTTACCCTTTTGGAGGAGGGGATGGGGGG
>LZPO01044553.1:150985-167951 GCA_001675575.1 Neotoma lepida | reverse complement strand
GAAGGGCTATAAACTTCTTTTTATAGCCAAAGGTTATACACAGGGCAGAGTTCATATTGGGATTATGGCATTTCAGGCATCTTGGTGTTGGTGTCTTGAGACTTAAGCTAGCACTCTCCAGGCACCTCTGAAATGGAGGGGGATCCAAGATTTAAGACTTCTGATTACATAGTGTTAGTTTAGAATGTTTCCATAGTCATTTAAATTACCTTTCCCCTGCCTGGGAGAATGCAGGGCAAGGGTCAAAGTGGCTAACAGTCCTAATATACTCAGAAATTTGCCTATAGGCTACAAGCATTCAATTTTTTCCCCCGTATTCCTGGGCTCTTCAAAGCCTTCTGTTTGCCTGGCTAAAGTCCTTTCATTTAGGACAATGTCACCACTGCTGCCATTTTGCAGTGGCACTTTGAATCTAACATTTTGAGCAGATGGAAGATAAAGGCTGCCAATGAATGGCTGGGTAAGTGACAAATTTCTCACAGAGATTTCTAATGGTCACAATCCTGGCAGTTTTAAAATTTAAAAAATAACATTATAAATGCAAGATTTGTTCACATTTACTTAAAAAAATTCTATCATCTTTTATTTTGGTTTTCATTCAACTGATAAAACAATTCATCTTGTACTAATTGTTATTCTCCTTGATTTGAAAAAAAAAATCCCTGACAGCTTAAAGAGAGGAAGAGTTTAATTTGGCTTGAGAGTACATAGGCCATTAAGGTGGGGAAGGTGTAGGAGCAGGAGTGTGAGGGAGTGCCTCAGGTTGGTTCCTCAGAAAGGAAGCAAAGAATGAACAGGAAGTGGAGCCAGGCACTAAAACCTCAAGGTTCACCCCCAGTGACCTAGTTGCTCCTCTGAAGCTCTACCTCCTAAAGGTTCCACATCCTATCAAAACAGTGCTTAACTAGCTGGGGACCAAGTGGTAAACACATGAGCCTATGGGAGACATTTCACATTCAAGCCACAGCATTCTGTCCCTGACACCCCCAGGTACCTGGCCATTTCATAATGTAAACTGCATTCATTTCAACTTCAAAAGTCCCTATAGTCTTTAGAAGTCTCAGCACTGTTCAAACGTGCAAAGTCTAAGTCATTCCTTAAGGGAATCTCTTAAGTGTGAGCTGATGTAAAATCAAAAGCCAAGTTGTGTGCTTCCAATATAAAATGGCACAGAGTAAACATTCTCATTTCATAAGGGAAAAATGGGGGAATAGCAAGGAATGAAAAGAACAAACCAAGATCAAATTTTCAGCAAGGAAAACACCAAATCTTGCCACTCCATGCCTAGCATCTGAGGATCATGGTGGAATTATCTGGGATCCAACAGTCTTAAGCAGCCCCACCCCTGCAGCTCTGTTGTCTATAACACATACAACCTTTCTCCTCTGTTAGCTCCATTTCATGCCTAAAGCTTCCCTTGGCAGGTATCCTACACTGATAGCATCTCTAATATCCTTGGGTCTGCACTTCACCATAAGCTTAACCCTCACAGCTACTTGCAGTGGCCTTTCAGGGCTTCTTCACTAGGAACCTGACCATGCCACATATTTTCTGACTTCACTAGCTTTCTGGAACCCTCACAATAGCTTCTACATCACACCCTTCACTCATGCATCTTCCGTGTGTCTGCAAAACCTGTACCACATGGACAGTGCTGATGGGAATGTCTTTCTAAAAATGTGTTGCTCTGATTGGTTGATAAATAAAGCTGTTTGGCCAATGGTGAGGCAGAATAAGGTTAGGCAGGACATTTGAACTAGGGGAAGAGAAACAGAGAGCAGAGCTGGGCAGACGCCATTCTGCCACCTAAAAAGCAACATGTAACGGCGCACAGGTAAAGCCACGTGGAACACGTGGCGACATAGATTNATAAAATGGGTTAATTTAAGATGTAAGAGCTAGCTAGTGAAAAGCCTGCCAGGGCCATAGTTTAAAAATGATATAAGCCTCTGTATGTTTATTTGGGTCTAAGCGCCGTGGGAGCCGGGCGGGACAGAGACCAAGACCTTGACAAACTTTCGTCTACACAGTGCTGCCAAGTCCTGCTATCAGATCAAGAATGAGTCTGGCCTCCTTCAGCCAAAGCTGGAGTGGCCTCTATACATCATGGAAAAGGAAACCCCTTCAGCAGCATTCTCAGTTCAGACCTACTCATTTCAAATATTTACTTATTTATGAGCTGGATCTTTAAGTGATAGGATCTTGAACCTATGTTTGTCAGAATCCCCTAGAGGAATAGAAACAATTAATGGATATATATATATATATATACATATATATATATATATTAATATATATATGTGTGTGTGTATGTATAGATATATATAGATATATATACACACATACATACATAGACATCAATAACCCAGCAGTTTCTCAGTTCTTGAGGCTGGGTGCCTCAATAGTACCAATCTGCCAATTTGCTGCTGAGGACATGAGTGGTTCCTGGAGAGCTTTGGAATCCTGGAAAGACTGGTTCTAATATCAATTAAGGACTCAGCAGTAAGAGGGAAGGCCAAGTTATCAAAAAGTGGACAATCTTCCTTTCTACACATCCTTTTATCTGGGCCACTATAGAAAGTGTCTCCCATATTTGATGCCTTCCTATTAACTAGGGCAGTCAAAATAATCCTCTACAGACCATCTACAGGCCAACCTGATTTAGACAATCACTCAATAAAAACATCCTACTTATGTGATTCTAAGTTGTGGCAAGCTGATATTTAAAACCAGCCATCCCACCACCTTCCTTATTGTTCTAGTGCAGTCCAAAAGATTTTTCTTTATTGGTGTTAATCTGGTTAACAATTACAGCTGCTCTTCAGCATCTACCTCATCACCAACTTTAAACTCCCTGCTTTCCCCACCAAATCACAAATCTTTTTGTTCCCCTTGTTACTCTTTTTCTCGCTGTAGGACTGCACATATATGAGTAATGTTGAGAAGCCACAGTCTGGATGCTATCTTGTTTTGAAATTCCTTCTACCAAACAAATGAGTCTGTTACTTTTGAGTTCAGTTTTATTAGAGTTTTCAGGACACAAGCAAAACACTGCCAGATTATTTGCCAGAATGTGGCATGCATGAATGGTCTTTAGCCCAGGCCTGAGAGACTTCATCCCCCTCTGAAACTTCATGAGATCTGGGACATCTACTCTCCACATTTTTTTCTTCCTTCTGTTTTTCAGAACTCTTGCCAAAATGACACATTAAGATGTGCTTTTCTAGCCCATAGTTTCAAACACTTTCACATCTCTCTTCCACTACTTCCAAAGACCTAAGAACCACATAGTTACATTATCATTAGAACAGATCCACTCCTCAGTACAAATTCTCTGTATTAGTTACTCTTTTGTTGTGACAACATGCCTGATAACATCAAGTTAAGAGAGGTAGGGTTTATTTGGTATGACAGTTTAAGGTTATATGGTCTGTTGTGGCTAGTCTCAGTTGTCATGCTGACTACATCTGGAATTAGCTAAAAACCCAAGTCACCGGGCACACAAGAGAAGGATTTTTAGTCAGTTGGATCATTTGACATAAGATCCACCTTAAATCCAATTCCCTTGGACTCAGAAGGCTGGGAACCTAAGTAAAAGGAAAAGAAGATTTTGCTCTTTCCCTGCCTGTCTCACTGTCACTGGCAAGTTCAGTCCTTCACTGGCATTAGAGGCCACTTCTTTGAGATTTTGATGTATACTGAAGACTAGCTGAGACATCCAGCCCCATGGACTTAACAACTACTGGATTCTTGGACATTCTTTTCGTAAATAGCTATTGCTGGAGTAGGTGGACCACAGTCCATAAGCCACAGTAATAAAATAAATCCTCTTTATATATACTCATACTATAAGTTTTGTTCCTCTAGAGAACCCTGAATAATACACAGTACATAATTACAGAGAAACGTGTGACATAAGGGGAATATTTTATACCCAAACCGCAACATCTTGTATGTTTTTATTCTAAGATAAAAAAGAATTTATACTTATTGTGAAAATATAATAGCTTGGGCAGCCATAGCATAGTACCACAGAGACTAGGGAGCTTAAAGAATAAAATTTAATTTTTTGTAATATTAGAAGTTGAAATTTAGAACATAGGCTTCAAACATAGTGAGAATAGGGCTTGCAGGATCCATCATCTCATTTTGTCCTCAAGTGGTAGAGACAGATGATAGATAGATAGATAGATAGATAGATAGATAGATAGATAGATAGATAGATTGATTGATAGATTGATAGATGATAGATATGTAGATAAATAGATAGATATAATAGAGACATGGAAGGAAGGAAGCACTATCTTTGTATTTTTCCTTATGAGGAAATCATTTCTATAATGGAAGTCAGATTTTCATGATGTCATTGTAAACAATTCCAGACTCACTGTGTTAGAAACTTCCCTCCTAAGATTTCAGGTGACTCCATTCCCATGGCTCTGTAAGGCAGTCTTTCTCACAAGGTTTTGGACCAAGAACATCTGTCTGGTTGAAATCCATGACAATGGCCCTGATGATCAGTGAAGAATTACATTTGGAGGACGCTCTTCCATCTTCTTGAAGAAGAAACTATATTTGCAGCCAGTAGCTCTATTATTGTGTCCTATTGAGTCCAAGAAATATAATAGCCTTCCTTCATTCCATCCCATCTCCATTTACTTAGTCCAAACTGGCAAGATTTCTGTATATTAGCAAATGTTTGCTTGGCCACCTGCCTAGTGCTCTCTTCTAAGCAAGTCTTCTCATTTTTTTTTGAATATGAGTAGGCTGAGAATTTTCCATCTCTTGAAGCTCTGGTCCATTTTCTTCTAGAAATTTCTTCTTCATTTCAGTTTTCACCTCTTACACTTCACTTTAGGCAAGCAGTGGCATCCAAGCTGTTACTCCAAGATTGTACTTAGAAATGTCTTCCACTAATTTTATCCTATTTTATTGCTCAAAAATCCTACTGTCTGTAAACTACTAGAGCAGAATTCAGATGAAAAAGTGTTCTTTGCCACTTTTACAAGCATTGTCTTCCCTCTCATTTCTGAATAGCATTCTTGCCTTTGCCTTAGTATTAGATTCATGGCATGCACATGGAAAGTCTTCTAGTACATACCCAAAGGAACTTCAGTATATATACAAAGTACTTGTTATTGCACACTTTTCAGCATACAAATTTGTACTGGTTGGGTTGAGATACCATAATAAAATAGCATATATGTGGAGGCTTAAACAATGGAAAAATTTCTCTCACAGTTATAAAAACTGGATGCTGTGGGATTTCTTTCTGCATGGTATGAATATATGCTGTTCCCATTGGTTAGTAAATAAAACTGTTTTGGCCTATGGCAAGAAAGCTTACAGCCAGGCAGTACAGAGAGAAGGGCAAAGTCTAGAAGACACCAGCTGCCACCCAAAGAGCAGCAAGATGCCACAGACCAGTAATGCCATGGCCACGTGGCAACTTATAGATTAATTGAAATGTGTTAAATTATAAGAGGTAGCTAGCAAGAAGCTTGAGCCATAGGCCATCCAGTTCATAGTTAATATAAGCCTCTGAGTGATTGATTATTTTATAAGCAGCTGCAGGACTGCGGGCTGAGAGGAACTGTGGAGCTGAGCGGGACCAGAGAAATCTTTTAGCTTTACGACTGGAGTGGCAACATGGTCTAACAGATGGTCATCTTCTGGATGTATGTGCACATGGTCTTTTCTTCAGTAAGTGCTTATAGAAGGAGACAAAGCAAGCATTCCAGTGTCTCTTTTAAGGAGAATAATCCCATGATAAGGGTCCACTCTCATTAGTTTAGCTAAATCTAATCTAATCCAATCTAATGTAATCTAGTCTCCTCTTCCAACTGCAAACCTTGGAAGTTAGGGCTTCACAATAGGAAATAGGGGCTAGATATTATAGTTCAGTCTACAGCAGAAATGAAAGGTACCAAGTATGCTTCACTCTTCCTCTGGTGTTACTGCTGGAAAAATACTGAAGACTTCTGTGTGTTTCTTGTGTTAAATGTATAATTTAATGATGCAGTTAAGACAGATAATAGTTTTAAGTTAAAACATTTGAATACTGAAGTCTTAAAAGATGATACCTCCATGGAGATAGCTCTCTTATAAGCAGGTAATAGCAAATATGAGGTTCTCTACTATGGCTAAGGCAGGCGTTATTAGTGGAGGGATTCAGTGTTTCTCTGAGTAGGTTGAGTGTTTCTCTGATGTGCATTGAGATGCATATAGAGGTGTTGTGATTTCTTCAACTTGCAATTTTAATAAGCTAGCCATTACATTTTAATCTTAATTCATTGGCTTCAATCACTAATTGTTCCAGTAGAATGAAAAGAAACTTGAAGGATTGTGTGATCTACAAATCTTTTGACATGTGCATACTTTTTCATCTTAAGAATTTCCTTTCCTTCCAACTTGTATGCTGCCAAAAGCATCTTTTAGAACAGAATAATGAATATGAAATTAATTATATCAAAACTTCATCATTCCCAATATCAAATGATGATAGCTCATTTTGTATTTAAAATTTATTTGGTTAATATTAAACATCTAGAGACTTTGTTAGCCCTGAGGTTGAGATACTTAGTTCAAAGAAACTTTGATCCCTTAATTATTCCCATCATATTGTACATTGAAGCAAATTATATTTATCATTAGCCAAGAAAATTAATACAGTAAAACTACTGACATGAAACCTGATTATGATATGTTTGAAATTATTTTCCCTGGTTTATTAAATATCTATCTCTAAAACAAGTGAATTTGATTAGTGAGTATGTGGAAGACAAGGATTTCAAAAGATGGCTCAGAGGAGGGAGCTCTGACTATCCTTTTAGGATTATTTAATTCGTAAACAGGGCACAAAGACCTAGCCAGCAATTTTATTCAAGGAAAGCAGGTATTTCCTAGGAGTCTCCTTGCATTTTAAAAGGCTTTGACACTTCTAACTGACTTTTCCCTGGTCAATTCTATGTTCACTTATGTAAATGTTGGAACTAATACTTCATTTATAGAATAATAAATTCTTGGAAGGAAAAAGGAACAAAAAGCTTAATTTTTAAAGATCAACCCAATCCAAAGAGCCATGTTTAAGTCAAAAGCATCAAGTATACACGAAAGCACAAAGACAATTATTAGTTAAAGGGGAGCCTAGGCAGAGGAAATCTTTAATTAAAACTTCTTCCTCCACTTCTGCATAGAATCTCTATAGATGACAAATAGGCCTGAAATTGAGTTAGTTTACTTGGATTCTATTTCTTAGTCTTCCAACTGGGTGGTTTGGCTCTGTTATATACAACTGATACATCTGGAAGTCAGAGTTATGCCAAGTCAGAACCAATATTTAAATCTTCCAAGTGTACCAATACTTCACTTCAGCAATCTAGATGAAATGCCAAGTGGTATTCTGCTGTGCTTTCCCACCACTATCATCCCATAATGTCATTTTACTTCCAAAGTTGTTGAAACAGTAACAAAAATGAAACAAATGCTTGCTCACTTTACAAATGTCTTACAACATTGCAAATGGAAAACCTTGTTTGGTTTTTGTTTAAATAAGACATTTATGTAGCTGTCTTTTCAAAATAGAATTTTAGTAGAACTGGACACAAGGTGGTATACCTATTTCTTTTTTATTCAGACTCTGTAAATTATTAATCAAATATAATACATTGTAGGAAAACTGCCAAAGATTTAAAAAACAAATAATTATTCTGTATTTCACAACTGAAAATCAGCACATTTGCTTAAAACTATTTTCTCTATGTTGACTGAACTCTAACCAATTAATAAAAATGCAATATGACCCTATATGAAATAAAAGTGGACAAGAATGTCAGTCAAAAGTTCTTAAAAATTATGAAAAAACTGTACTCTGGCTATCAACAAAATTATGTTTTTCTAAGTGTTTACTTAAATTAAGAATTACTCTAAATTTGAGAATCTAAACTGTATGTTGGTTTTAATCTTTAATGTATAACACGGCATGTTAATAGTGAAATGTTCAACACAATTGTGTTACATAAATGCATTAATAGACCCAAAACAAGTAGTGAAGAAGATAAAATGTTGCTGAAATGGGGGCTGTGTTTATTTATCAGTGATTATTTGTCATTAAATCAGATGTATATTGATTAAGTAATTGACTGAACTAGCCAGGAGATCACAGTTACATCAGCACTCCAAGAACAGTCATGATAGAATGGTTTCAAATACACTGTCAACTTGATCCAGACAGTATGCAGCAGGACGAATGTGAAACTTAAATGCATCACTTTCATTGTAGGTATCATCACAGTTGCACATTACTATTGTGTCCCGGCACTGAATGATATGGGAAAATGTGGTGGTATTTTATCTGTGTCTCCCAATAAAATTTATCTGAGGATCACAGGAACAAGGTCAGCCACTAGTCTTACAAAATTAGTACACACCCTTAATCCTATCACCTAGCAGGCAGGGCCTGTCTGGATCTCTGTGAGTTCCAGGTCACACTAGGAACAGTCAAGCATGGAGACACACACCTTTAACCCCAGCATCAACCATAGAATTCTGGAGGTCTATACAGACAGACAGGAAGTGATGCAGCTAGGCTGAGAGAGCCAATGAGAGAACAAAACAGAAAGGGATATAGACTTGGAGATATAGAAAATCACACACTCTTTTGGAAGCAGCAGTGTTGGTAAGGTGAGGCTGGCAACAGTTTCTAATTCCTCTGATCTCTGTCAGATTTTCACCCTATTTCTGGCCCTGTGTTTTTATTTAACATGACAGTTTAGAAACTCATCTTACAGGAAAACTATTTACTAACTACTCTACTGCTAAGTATTATAGATACTTACTCAGAACAGGTAAAATCATGAGCTGAAGGAAGTGATCTCAATTCTTGCTGCACACAAATGCTTCCCTTTTCTGTGTTTAGTAATTTAAGAAGGACAGGACATTTCAAGAAAAGTAGGACAAAATTTATTCATTCTGGGTGTGGATACTGCCAATAAAAAGGAACAATTATATTGTTTTATTTCTTAGAATTTATAATTTTTGTATTCTCACCATTCAAAACATGAGTTCACTAGGAAAACATAAAATTTTGATATATAATTTATGCTTTCAAATTTCAATTAAGTACTCATTAAATATATATATGCTAGACAATGAAGCTCAATAGACTTGTATCATAGGCCATCCTAAAATTTTGATGCAGTAATATTTTTGGTCTCAGGAAAAGGTCATTTAATGAGGTATCTTGCTATTTTATCAATTATAGAGCCAAAGATCATAGAAGCAGAAAGGACCCTAAAAGCTCCTTGCCTTTGGACAAGTAATATATTACTATGAATATTTTATAAGGTAAGGAAACTGGAGTACAAAAGCATTTGATACTTATTCCATATATTATCATTTTTAGTGTCCCTCTGACTAAAACCTCATTAATGAGAAAATGAGTGAAGACAAGCTGAACCAATTCATGAGAAGACACTAACACATCACAAAAAAGCTTTTCTCTTTCCACCCCAACAGTTAAAGTTGCCTGATTTATACTCATATATAATAAAGTTTTCTATGGTCAGAAGGTGAATTCTAGCTCTCAGTTTTAGTCATACATAAGTACCTTAATTTGCAAGTAGCTAGAAATTAGAGATTGCTTCTAGGTTAGGGATGGGGGCATGTGTCTACTTCTCTTTTCAGCTCCAGGACCCCATGTGGTACAGAACTGTGCAGGCCCTGTGCATACTGCCTCTGTCTCTGTAAGTTCATATGTGTACCAGCCCTGTTGTTTCTAGAAGGCCTTGATTCCGTGGTGGCTTCATTTTCCACCTCTGTCTGCTTCCACGGAGTTCTGTGATCCCTGAGGGGAGGAAATTGATGGGCATATCCCTTTTAGGGCTGAGTGTTTCAATTGTCTGGCTGAGGGTCTCGTTTTTATTCCCATATGGTATAGGAGGAAGCTTTTCTTATGGTGGCTTAGCAAACCATGGGGATCTCTAAGTATAGCAGAATGTCATTGGGAAGCATTATATTGCTACATTCCTTTAGTAGAACAGTAGTATTTGGTTTTCCCCTAGGCCCCTTGGCCTATATAGTCTCAGGTTATTATCCACCCATGCAGTGTTGGATATGGGTTCCATTCAGTGGAGTGGGCCTTAACTCAAATCAGATATCGCTTGGTTAGTTCTACAAGCTTTGTGCCACTTCTGCAGTGTATTTTGTAGGCAGGTCACTCTTGTAGATCAAAGGGTTTATAGCTGGGTTGATGTTTCCCTTTCTCCTTTGGTAGCACACAGAGAACCTTCCAATACCATGAACACTAGTCCATAGGGGTGAAGGCTTTAGGTAGGCAAGAATTAATTTCTTGTTTTCAATAGTTTGTGTAGGTGTTGTCTTTAGTGATAGGGGCCTTGCTGTCAGTTTGTGGAAAGTAACCAATAGTCTTGGAAATAGCCTTGGTTATTTAGGAGTTCCCGTTTGACCAATAACTCCATTATATGTAACCCATTTCTGGTACTGGAAGCTTAATTTGGTGAAGACAAATGTCCAGTTGAGGCTCTGTCTCCCCCATTATTTGCCAATTTCATTTAGATCACCTTCATATATATGTACATATTCGGAAGCTTCTACTGTATTAGGTTTCCATATGACCCCTCAAATGACCTTTAGTTTTAGCTGTCCCTCCCCATATTCCCTACCTTGTTTCCCTCTTCCCTCTCCCTCCTTGTTCTATCCTCCAATTCCAGTGACCCCCCCATCTACACATAACAATCTATTTTATTTCCCCTTCCTAGGGAGATACATTCCTCTCCCTACCCACTTACTCTCTACCTCATCTCCGTAGTTATATGCATTGTACCTTGCTTAACAGCGACTTAAGAGTGAACCTAAAAATATAAGCAAATATATACCATATTTGATTTTCTGGGTCTGGCTTACTTCACTCAGGAAGATTTCTTTCTAGTTCCACCCACTTACCTGTGAATTTTATGCTTTCATTTTTTAAGCATTCAAGTAATATTCTTTTGTGTAAATGTACCACATTTTCTTTATCTCTTCATCCATTGACAAACATCTAGGTTGTTTCCAATTTCTGGAGAGTATGAATAGTGAAGCAATGAACATGGTTAAGCAAGTGTCTCTGTAATACGTGAAGTATTCTTTCAGTATATATTCAAGGGTGTTATAGCTGGATCTTGAGGTAGATCAATTCCATCTTTCTGATGAACTGCCACACTGATTTCCAAAGTGGCTGTAAAAGTTTGCATTACCACCAACAATGGGTGAGTGATCTCCTTATTCCAAGGCATCCTTGACAGCATGAGCTGTCATTTGATCTATTGATCTTGGTCATTAAGAAATCTTAAAGCAGTTTTGATTTTTCATTTCCTTGAGTGCTAAGGATGTTGAACATTTCTTTGAGTGTTTCTCAGCCATTTGAGTTTGAGAATTCTCTTTTGAGAATTCTCTGTTTATATCTGTAACTCACTTTTAATTGGGTTGTTTTTTGATGTTGGGTTTTTTTTATATATTTTGGATATTAGACTTGTATTAGATGTATAGTTGGTTAAAAAAAATCTTTTCCCATTCTGTAGGCTACTCTTTGTCCAAATGATGGTGTCCTTTGTTATGCAGAAGATTCTCAATTTAAGGAAATCTCATTTATTAATTTTTTATCTCTTAGTGCCTGTGCTATCAGTGTTCTGTTCAAAAAGTCTTCTTCTGTGACAATGAGTTCAAGACTGCCCCCCCCCCAATTTCTCTTCTATCAGATCCAAGATATATGATTTTATGTTATTTGATCAACTTGGAATTGAGATTGTGCAGGAAGATAAGTATAAATCTATTATGGATTCCTCTACAATTTGACCAGCACCATTTTTTTTGTCTTTTTTTCCAGGATGCTTTTCTGGTTTCTTTATAAAAAATCAGACATCCATAGGTGTGTGGACTTATTTCTGAGTCTTTCTACTCTATTGATCACCATGTCTGTTTTTGTACCAATACCATCCAATTCTTATTACTGAGCTCTGTAGTACAATTTAACTTCAGGGATGATGATACCTCCAGCAGTTCTTTTATCATTCAGGTGTGTTTTTAGTTATCTTGGCTTTTTGTTGTTGTTATTGTGTGTGTGTGTGTGTTTCCATATAATGCTGAAAATTGGCCTTTCAAGATCTGTGTTGAATTATGTTGGAATTTTGATGGGAATTGAATTCAATCTGCAGATTGATTCTGGTAGGATAGACACTTTTACTATATTAATCCTACTAATCCATGAACATGGTAGATCTTTCCATCTTCTGATATATTCTTTAGTTTCTTTTGCAATGTTGTAGTTGGAAGTTTCTCTGGTCTCACCCAGGCCCCCGAAGTTCAACATTCCTCTGATCCCTCCTGGTCTGTAGTTCCTTTTATAAAATAATTACTCAGAGGCTTATTGTAATTACCAATTGAATGGCCTATGGCAGACTTCTTGCTAGCTAGCTCTTATAACTTAAATTAACCCATTTCTATTAATCTATGTTTTGGCATGTATTCCATGGCTTTACCAGTCTGCTGGCATGTTGTTCCTTCGGAGGCAGCTAGCAGCTTCTCCTCAGCTCTCTTTTTTTGTTCCTCTCTCTCCAGTTGGAGTGTACCACCTAACCTTATTCTGCCTCACCATTGGCCAAACAGCTTTATTTATCAACCAATCCGAGCAACATATGTATTCACAGCATACAGAAAGACATCCCACAGCACAATGTCTTAAATTTTTTATCATACACGTCTTTCACTTGTTTGGTTAGAGTTACCCCAAGATATTTTATATTTTTGAGGCTATTTTGAAAGGTGTTATTTCCCTGGTTTTTTTTTCCCTCAGTCCATTTGTCATTTGTATATAGGAAGGCTACTGATTTTTTTGTGTGTGTTAGTTTTGTATCCTGCTACTTTGCTGAAAGTGTTTAAGCTGTAGGAGTTTCCCCATGGAATTTGTAGGGCAATGTACGTATATTATCATATCATCTGCAAATAGACATAGTTTGACTTCTTCACTTCCTATTTGTACTCGCTGATCTCCTTCAGTTGTCTTAGTGCTCTAGTTAAAACTTCAAGGACTATATTGAATAAGTATGGAGACAGTAGACAACCTTCTCTTGTTCCCTGTCTTGTTCCTGATTTGGGTGGTATTGCTTTGAGTTTCTCTCTATTTAAGTTGATGTTGGCTATGGGCTTGCTGTAAACTGTCTTTATTATGTTGAGGTATGTCCCTTATATCCTTAATCTCTCCAGGATTTTTAATCATGAATAAGCATTGGATTTTGCCAAAGGATTCTTCTGTATCTAATGAGATGATCACATGTTTGTCTTTCAGTCTATTTATATGATGGTTTACATTTATCTATTTATGTATTTTGAACCATCCCTTGCATCTCTGGGATGAAACTTACTTGACTATGGTAGATGATCTTTTTATGTGTTCTTGGATTCAGTTTGAAAGTATTTTATTGAGAAATTTTGCATCTTTGTTCCTAAGTGAATTTGTTATGTAATTCTTTCTTTATTGGGTCTTTGTGGTGTTTAGGTATCTGAATAACTTTAGCCTCATAGAAGGAAATGGACAATGTTCCTTCTATTTCTACTTTGTGAAACAAATTGAGGAATATTGAGATTAACTATTCATTGAAAGTCTGGTATAAATCTGCATTAAAACTGTCTGGCCAAGGGAGTCTCGCTGGCAAAAGAAACCACTCTTAAGTATGGACCTCATGTCCAGCAGTAGATGACCAACACAAAGTGAACTCAACAGCACCTTTGAAGATTCTTTTTCCAGGATATATTTTTTAAATCTTACAGGATCCTTGAATATTATGGTTTCTGGCTTGTGGTTTTTATGGGATTTCTATGTGTGCCAACATGTGTGACTACATGTCTATATGTGTTTCTTGTGAATTTTTTTGCTCTTTTTCTTGTTTGTTTTATCATATTCTGATTTGTTTGCTTTTGATTTATCTTATCTTATTTTATTATTATTCCCTAGATGCCTGTTTGTTTTCTAATTAGAGACAGAAAGGGTGTGGATCAGGGAAGGTGGGGAGGAACTGAGAGGGGATGGGGGAGGGAAAACTGTAATCAGAATATATTGTATGGAAAAAAATCTATTTTCTATAAAAGAAAAAAAGTACCTTAAACAAACTATCTTTTTCTTTGTAAATGTACAGAACTCTAATTCCTGTCAATCACATGGACATAATACATACTTTATTTCTAATGATTCTATCTCTATTATATCATATATTCTTAATACTGAACTTTTGATGTATCTAATAGTTTTTAATATTCTCTTAACATCTTTAGAACTAGGTATCATAATGAAGTCATAGAACTATTCTAAATCTTTTAATCTTTTATACTAAAAGAAGTCATTCTAGAAAAGCTAAGTCTCTGCCTTAATAATTTTATAAATCCAAATGTGATTAAGCTTTGAAAACAAAGTAAACATTGATTTTAATCAGGATTAATAGACACAGGAGAATAGATTTCTACAATGGATGATGAATTCTCATTGTATATAAGAATATTAGTAACTTCTGATGCAGAAGCCTGTAATGACTATTTGAAATATGTAGATATCTACATCAAATAACCAGTCATGCCAAATCCATATTCCTTGCTTGCAACCTTTCAGCTCATTATGAACCAACATATTTTTTCACTTAGTCTGTATGACATAGCCACATGCTGATACAAACCTTGTAATTCCATAAGAACTTTGATCCCTTATACAAACTGTAAGTTGATTACTTTAACTAAACATAAGTGTAATTAGACTTTTACAAAGTTTGCATAATGACTTGTAAGTATAATAGAGGATTCCATGTTGAGTCAGGGCACAGAGAGACTCTGGATTTATGATGCTGAGAAAGCATGCTCCTTCTGTGAAATGTCTGTCTTGGTTAGCCTAGAAAAATTAACATAGTATTATAAAATGTATGTAATTATACTCATTCTTCAATATAGCACACAGCCAATGAATGAATTGATATGTTCATGCAATGTAAAAACTTCTTATGAAGTACCCAAATATGTGTTGACTTAAGAGCTGGAAAATGTTGCCAAGATTTATAACTGTCTTAATATTGATACAGAGATTTAAAATAAATTGTCAGATGAAAATTAAAACTACCACTCTTTATGACAGGATTTCCATTATCGGAAAAGAGTTTCAAAGTTGTCAGTTATAGTTTCTCTAGGCATTATGGATAGAAGATTGTCTAATGTGAAAGCTAAACTTTATGTGAGTCAAAAACAATTGATAATAATACTAATTGAAACTTCACAATTGTTAATTGAAACTAAACCTTCCCCCATTAAATGTTTTTCCTCAATGACTTTTAAAACAGTTTTATAAATGCTTTATAATTCAAAAATAGAATTTTGTCATTCACTAGATATAGAAAAATATTTGAGGTAAAGCCTACTTTACTTTCAATATTTTGGTCATATATTATGTCAGTATTCTGATTTCTATATTCCAAAATTGTTTTTTAAAAAGTTAAACTTTATTTTAATACTGAAATAATCATCCACACCACTTTAGGTCAATCAGTGAACATACAATTTTTTGAAACATTCATGTCTACCTATAACTAGAGATACAACTTGATATTTAAGTAAAATAATAAGAAAAAGCACATAAAAGTAGGAAAACATATCCAAACTCTATTGCTCTCTAATTGTTCTATAATAGGGGAAAGGACAGAGATATATCTTACTTGCAGAGAAAGATATGTATCTTAGTTTATTGCGCATTCAAGTCAACATATTAGAGGTTGCATCAATAACTTCATTAGACAATAGTCAGTTCTATTATGTCAGTATATATTTCAAAGCAGGGATCTTAAGATTAAGAATGAATGTCTCCACCTTTAAACCTCTTTGATCTGCTCTAGCAGATCATTTGGATCATCTTTATCTCCATTCTACTTCATTATCCACTCCATAGCCCCACATCTTAGAATATGCTGCTGCCTCAGTTTCCTAATCTTACAATATTGATTTGAAACAGCAGACTTCTGTGTTCATGGAGTCTTATTCTTCTAACTTTGTTGCTTTTAGTGTTTTACTCTTTTTGGCTCTTTTGAGGGGCCTGCCATCCAGCTCCAAAATAAATCACACACAGAGGCTCATTCTTAATTATGAACGCCAGGTCTTAGCTTGGCTTATTTCTAGACAGTTTTTCTTAACTTTAAATTATCCCATCTACCACTTGCCTCTGGACTTCTCCCGTTTCTTACTTCTGTAAATCTTACTCTTACTCCGTGGCTTGCTGTGTAGCTGGGTGGCTGGCCCGTGGAGTCCTCCTTTTTCTCTAGCTCCTTCTTCTTTCTCCCAGATTTCTCCTTCTATTTATCCTCTTTGCCTGCCAGTCCTGCCTATCCTTTCTCCTGCCTTTCTATTGGCCAGCTCTTTATTAGACCATCAGGTGTTTTAGACAGGCACAGTAACACAGCTTCACAGAGTTAAGCAAATGCAACATAAACAAAAGTAACACACCTTAAAATAATATTCTACTACATTACTCTGTGATATACTATAGTCCTTTCTGAATGTGTGTGTAGGTCCATGTCTTTCAATTTGGGAAATTTGCAAACATTGTATCTTCAAATCCTCTATGTGCCCATTCCCTAATGCATATGTTAGTTCAGTGTGTTCAATGTCTTTTTTTTTCATATTTTGTGTCCATTCCTCAAATTGGATATTTCAATAGCCCCTTTTTAAAGGATGTTAATTCTTTCCTCTGACTGCACAAATCTTCTGTGGATCCCTTCCAGTGAGTTTTTATTACAGATATTTTATTTTTAGCTCCCAAATTTGTATAGGATTCATTCTTATACTTTCTGTCACTTTACTGGCCTCTATTGCTTGTTTATGGATTATTCTTTTTGAATTCAGGATTCTTTGTTTCTCTCATAATTTTCTTCAGCTTTCCAAGCAT
>LZPO01044553.1:130026-142630 GCA_001675575.1 Neotoma lepida | reverse complement strand
AAAGTCACTGCTTCCTGAAGTCTGTTGCATGGGGTGACTTTTGTGCCATTCCTTGCCTCCCATCCCCAAGACACTTTTTGACACAAAACCCTTTCAGTTGCAGCTGAAAATAGTAGCCATCTATTTTACCACAGTTCTGTAGTGAGGAATGAGGTGGGCAGGGCAATTTTTTTGCTCTTTGATTGTCGTAGATGGAAAGCCTTGTCAGCAAGACTACTCCCTTCAGAAGCCTCTAGGGGAGAAGCCATTTGGAGGTCATGAAGTCATGGATAGAACTTGGTACCATGCAGCTTCAGAAACGAGTTTCTTTTTTTCTTGAATAAGCTAATTAGCAACTTTAATTACAACTGCGAATTCTTTGACATTCAACATAGTACAATCACAATTATAACATCAAGGGCAAGATCCTAGGCCTAAAATCCTGCCTGACAAAAGTTGATCAGTAAAACCATCTGTGCCTACTGTTTTCTCTATGCAAAACAAAGAACTTTTCAGCTGAATCAGAGTAATAGGAAATATTAAAGTTGTTATAATTATAATTTTTCCTATCAAGTTATCTATTTCACTTACATTGTAAATTTTAGTATAAATTTCAGTACTACAAGGTTCTGAATATTTGTAGTAGCTGCAATTATGATATGCTTTTTATTCCTATTGTAATTTATTTGACCCTGCTTTTACTTTATTGAGCAATTGTGCTAGAGGAATTTTTGTTAGTTTTTCAAAGTAGCAACATCTAGCATTATTAATAAACTGCATTTGTGATCAATTTTATTCATTTCTGCTCCTAATCACATTATTTGTCCCTTTGCAATAGTGAATACCATCATGATTTGTTTTATAAGCTTATCATTGAGTTATGGGTATGAAAATATTCTATTGCTTATCTTGGCTTCAGAAAAGAACTGAAGTTGATCAATGGTTTTGATTTTAATGACTATCATCATATGTATTCAATTATGGATGCATTGATGTAAAAAGATTTCTGTTATATATGGTACTAAAGATGATTGCATACAGTATAAAAGACAGCCACAGTGGCAGAAAAACAAACTTTGAAATCATTTGTGTTCAGATTGTGGCTGTACCACTATCTATGTGATTTTTGGCAAGATTTTGTTCCCTCTGAGCTCGAATTCCTTCAAGTGGTAGTCAGTGGTGGCATTGTCTAGAGTTGTATTCTCCTTTCTCTTTTATTCCAGATGCTTAGTATGTCTGCATTTCTTGGCCTCTTCAGTTTGAATTATTGTAGCCAATGAAATGTGAGGGAAGTGTTTTGCTATTTTTTGGCTATCATGCATAATTGCTGCCTTTCCTCTACTAGGAAAAAGAAAGGGGAAACAAAGTAGTTCATAATTTTCTCATAGGCAGAAACCAGTAAAATTTCAAGGAAGGAATCTGCGAGATAATTGCTTATAATATTAGTAGGAAAACCAGGAAAGATTGATGTTTGGCTAAACTAATTGAAGTCATTGACAATTATTCCATCCTCATTGACAATTATTCCATCCTCACCCTTACATGTACTTTGTATAGCTACTGAACTTCAAAGTAAATAGACAAAAGACATCCTGAACCTTCACATGACGAATGTCTTGACACATCTGTTGAAATATCAAAGTTTTGCAGCAGTGTTAAAGTATAAATAACAAAACATATATTTATGGTGTATAAAGCGATGTTTTGGTAAATATATATATATGTATATTATATAATTTCACAGCATGTATATATAAAGGGTAAACTAATTTAAATTCCCACCAACAATGTGCAATTCTCTTCATTACTTGTCATTGTTTTTTGCCTTTTGATGAAAATTATTATAACTTGTGTGAGGCAATAATTCCTCTATAATTGAAATATCAATTTTTTCTTTTTCTGCCTGAACCCCTACTTTCCTTTGTTTATGCCTGAGTACATGTTTATAATGATGATTTGGAGAAGTAACTCAAGGGAATAAAAAAAGAAGCTTCCTGGGATGAAACACTATCCTAAAATTAAGATTTGCAGTTGTTTGCAAAAACTGGCATTCAGGAAGTCTCTGGGGTCCTTAATTGCAACATAATCAGATTAATGTGGCAATCTTCTCATGATTACAGTCACCTTAATGTATGTTTATATCAGAACACTACATTTTACACCTTGACTATATAGATTTAATTAATTTAGTTGTAATTTACTTTTAAATTTATTTTACTTTAGCACATAGAGTAATGGGTTCCATCATTTCATCACTACATTTTCTACTTTGGGGGTTTATTGGTCATGAGACTAAAAGGGGGATTATGAAAAGGAGCACATGCATGCAAGTTCCCATGGAGGACAGAAGAGGGTTTCAGATCCTCTGGAGCTGGAGTTACAGAAGGTTGTGAGTCACCTGACATGGGTGCTGGGAACTAAACTCTGAACCTCTGGAAGAATAGCATTTGCTCTAAACTGGTGAGCCATCTCTTTCTCCTGTCAGATCCCTCTACTTTCAATCAGCCTTCTGTAAGGCCTTCTGCCATTTAGCTTGAGACCTTGGCTTGAAACTGCTTAGTGCTCAATTTTCTGAGAAAATATTTTCGTACTCACCAGTACCCCTCCCACCAGAATACCACTCAGTGAATCAATTTAAAACTTATTGAAAAGATCAGGATCTGAACAAGAGCCTCACTAAAGTTTCACATGGATCAGGACTCTAAAACTCTTCTCCACAATATAGTGTATATTTGGAAGTTGTTAAAAGTAGTTTTTAAATATTCTCATCACAAAGTCTTGGTACTTATATGAGGTAAAGTGTATGTTAATTACTGAAATTTAGACATTCCCAAGGGCTTGCATATATTAAAACTTTATGCTATATTACATAACTATATATGACTTGTATTTTTCAGGTAAAATCTCAACATGTCTGCAGAGGCCAAGGAAAAGGGGTAAAGTTTGTTAAAGAGGATTTCTAATGAGTCTTGAACATTGTTTTTTCAATGTATCTTTGATATCAGGGAATCTAAATAAAACAAGTGAATTAAGAAGGTTTTTTTTTAATGTATTTTGCATCTCAAATCTATGGATGAGTAAGAGAATTTTAAAGAGTGTTCAAGGCCTGGATTTGACACATGACTATCACTTCCTATAGTCATGTGTCAAATACAGGCCTTGAAGAGAGTTACATGACCACATATGATCTGCACAGTTCAGGAGCAAACAATCTTCACCTGATGGAAAGAGTTGAACTCATTATATAAGTGTAAGGTCCACATGACAGCAGGGTCTACATGATCTCTAGGATTTGGGAGTCTACAGTCTTCATGCGACTGGAAGAAAAGAGCCTACCACATACTAATAGCAGCCACATGGTCAGAGGTTGAACGACCTTAGGGTTAAGTATCCATGCTGCTGGACTTACCTAGTAAAACTGGGCTCACCACATGACTGGGAAATAATAATCTATGTAATAACAAGATCTGTATGACACAGAACCCTCATAGCCAAAACACTCGTATGCTGGAGTTTGCATAGTTTAATAATGAGTACAAAGTCTCTGCCACTTGCAACTATGGTCTATGTGTTCATGTTCAAATGTGTTATAGATAGTCGGGTCTTCACAACTCCAAGAATCTACATGAATTACATGCCCCCATCTCTGGATTGGCTAAATCTGATTCAAAGAAATAAGGTTAAATACAGTAGCGTCTTCAGGATTTGCATGCTCAGAAGACCATCCACTTCACATAATTTAGAAATCTGATCTGGTCCACATTGTACTTCACTTTCATGCAACATTCTACAGTACATAAATGACCTTTTGTTGGCCTTAGTCTCCTTAAAGAGCAAATTGGATTTTTTACTAATGACATGAAATACATATTTGATATATGAACAAGTGACAAATGCATAGCATTGAGGGTAGCAATGAAATAGGTCTTCCCTAAACATATTAATTGGTTATGCAATAGCAAATGGTCAGCTCTGAAAACATACATACAGTTAACATTACACCAATTGATTAGGTTATATTTAGGATTATTTAAATATGATCTGTAGGTATACATATCTACATAACTGTATATATAGTACATATGTTTATACACATATATGTGTGTATATATGTATACATATATGCCATATATGCACCATGTAACAATAATTAAGAAAGAGACTATGAATTTGAAAGAGAGAATGG
The DNA here is from genome assembly GCA_001675575.1 of Neotoma lepida. NCBI lineage: Eukaryota > Metazoa > Chordata > Mammalia > Rodentia > Cricetidae > Neotoma > Neotoma lepida. The sequence goes on along the minus strand of LZPO01044553.1, from coordinate 138,465 downwards.
AGGGATTATGGAAGTGTTTGGAGAGAGGAAAGAGGAGGAAGAAATTATGTAACTATATTATAATTTCAAAAAGAAAAGAAAAAAAAGAAATAGGTTTTCCCTAAACTACAACCATTGCCATATTGTAGGAAGTACTGAGAGAGCCTAAACAATGCATAAAGGTAGCCTTTGCTCATTTCAAGAAGACTTGCAATAATTCAGGTAATTTTGATTAAATTTGAAATTTCAAAAAGTATGCATAGTTATTAGTGTGTGTCAGATATTTAAAAAAATGAAAACTTAACTCATTTATTGTCAGAAACTCTGCAGCAGCTACCTTTGCTCTAATTTTATAGACATGGAAGTAAAACACAGAGGTGTTAACTTAAGTCTCTTGGCTGAGTATCCCAAAACTTTTAGGTGGCAAAGTAGGAATTCCTTCCAGATAGTCTGGCTTTAGACTTTGCTTACCTGTAGTTTTAACAAAAAGCATTCATCCTAATTCAGCCTAATTCTGACAACCTGGAAAGCCAGACTCGGTCACTGAAAAGTTGAGATCATCTCTAAAATGTTATTTAAATCGCTTTTTAAGTGTCAGTAATTAAGACAAATCAAAACTGAGTCTAATTAAGGACCTCAGGAGATTTGATTTAATGTACAGATATAAATTTGTCATTACTGTATTAAATATTTGTTTATAAAATGAGATTCCATATGCAAGATGCTAGATGAAAATAGTTCTTCCTTCAAGTAAATTGTGAAAAAAAAAAAGCAACAAAAACAACTTAACGGATAAGGGTGCATTTTGTTTGTGTGTGTTAGGTTTTTAGCCATTTTTCTTAGTTTTTAATTTTTATTTTTGAGATAATAATTTAATTATAGCATTTCACCCTTCTCTTTCCTCACTCCAAACCCTCCTTTATACCCCTACTTGTTCTTTTTCAAATTCATGGACTTTTTAAGTAATTGTTATTGCATGTATATATATATATATATATACATGCATATTCCTAAATATAACCTTCTCAGTTCATATAATGTTACTTGTATGTATGATTTCAGGGCTGACCATTTGGCACTGAACAACCAATTGTTGTGTTCTTTCTTGGGGAAGACCACCTCTCCTGCTTAACTCAGTTGCCTATACTTCTTTGTGTAGGGTTGTGGTCTCATGGGCTTTTTCACATCCACTTTGACATGTCCATGGTCATCCTTGTTCAGCTCACATTTGGGCAGTAAGGTTGATGAGATTTTATGAGTGTAGCTTCTGACATTCCTAGGAGACACAATCTCACAGCAAAATCCCTGATCCTCTGGCTCTTTGAACATTCTCACCCCTTCTTTGCAATGTTCCCTGTGTGTTGGGTGTGAGAGTATTTTATAGATGTATTCATTGGGATTGGGCTCCATAACTCTGTTGTGATTGTTTGTGGTTATCTTTAATGGTCTCTGTTTGCAGCAAACGAAATTTCCTTAATTAGGGGTGTGTTGCACGAATCCTAATTGGTCTTAATAAAAACCTGGAGCCAGATATCAAGGTGAAAGCTGAAAGATCAGAGAAGCAGAGGAAGCCACAGCCACTACTTCTTACCTCACCAACTCCTCAGCCTGAAAGAATGTGAGTTCCTGTCTCCTCCCACCTTATATTCCTTTCTCTGCCCAGCCATATCACTTCCTGTCTCAACCTTCCTAGTGCTGGGATTAAAGGTGTGTGGTCCAAAGAGTTGGAATTAAAGGTGTGTGCCACCACTGCCTGGCTCTGTTTCTCTTTTAGACTGGATTAATCTCATGTAGCCCAGTGTGGCCTTGAACTCACGGAAATCCAGACAGATCTCTGCCTCCCAAATGCTAGGATTAAAGGTGTGTGCCACTACTGCCTGACCTCTATGGTTAACTCTGTGGCTGGCTCTGACATCTGATCTTCAGAAGATTTGGGTTGGAGTGTTTAGTTCTTTGACTTCTTTTATGTTATGGACAATATTCTTCTGTCAAATGCACAGCTGGTAAAGATTTTCTGCAATTCTGTGGGATACTTTATAAGATCCTGTCTGCCATTTATTGGTCTTACTCTCTGTGTACCTATAGTCCTGTTTAGAAAGTTCTTACCCATGCCTATGTGTTCAAGCATGCTCCCTATTTTTTCCTCTATGAGTTTCGGGATACTAAGTCATATGTTGAAGTCCCTGATTATTTTGAAGTTGTTTAGTGCAAAGTTAGTTATAAGGATCTTGTAATTCCTTTGTGTTGAAATCCAGGTTTCACACCATCCACCACCATCTGTTAAAAATGCTATCTTTTTCCAATGGGTACTTTTAATGCCCTTGCCAAAAATAAGGTGGCTGTAGGTACATGGACTTTTATGAGGTTCCTCAATTCTATCCCATTGTACAATTTGTCTGTTTTTCTGCCAGTACCACAGTTTTCTTTACTATCGCTCTTTATTATAACTTTAAATGAGGTGTGGTTATACTTTCTATAATATTCTTTTCATTCTCATGTTTATGCATAAATTTTAAGGTTTTTTTCTATGTAAGTGATGAATGGTCCTGGAATTTTGATTGGAATCTTGTTGAATTTATCAATTGTTTTTGGTAGGGTGGTTATTTTCAGAGTATTAATTCCTCTAATCTATGAATCTGAGAGGTCTTTTCACCTTCTAATATCATCCTTAATTGCTTTCTTCATTGTCTTAAATGTTTCAACATAGAGGTCTTTTGTAGCATTCCCTAGATTTGTCTTCAGGCCCCAGGTGTTTGTATGGTGTGTATGTGTATGTGTGTGTGTGTGTGTGTGTGTGTGTGTGTGTGTATTTATTGTGAATCTGATTGTTTCCCTGATTTCTTATTCAATATGAATGTCTCTCATATATAAGAAGACTAATAATTTTTGTATAAAAATTTTGTATCATGCCATTTGCTGACAGTGTTTATAAGTCTAAGAGATTTCTGATGTAGTCATTAGAGGGTCTTAAATAAAGAATCATATCAACTGTGACTAGTAATACATTGACTTCTTCTTTTCCTATTCATATCTCTTTCATTTCCTTCTCTTGTCTGATTATTCTAGCTAAGACTTCTAGCACTATCTTAAATGGGATTGGAGAAGGTAGACATACTTGTGTCATTCCTGATCTTACTGGGAATGCTTTGGGTTTTTTTTTTCCTCCATTAGCATGATATAGGGCATATACGTCTGTTGTGTGGCTTTCATTATGTTAAAGTACACTTGCTCCATCCTTAGTTTCCCCATGACTTTGGTAATGAAAGATGTTATATTTTGTCAAAGGCTTTATTTTATTTTATTTCATTTTATTTTATGATCTTTCTATGGTGTCCTAAGCTCTCCCATGTTCCATTCATACACACACACACACACACACATACACACACATATGTATGTATGTATGTATTTATCATCATTCTTGCTGAATTCCTCTATCTTATTTTTAAGTATTGATACTACTTTCTACATGATCCATTCTACTGGTGAGACTTTCCACAGTGCTTTTTATTTGGCTCATTGACTTTTTCATTTCCAGCATCATTTCAGCTTGGGGTTTCTTCCGTAATTCTATCTCTTTATTGAATTCTATTTCATATCTTAAATTGAATTCCTTGTTTTATTTAGCTTTCTTTTTGTTCTCTTTGAGTATATTCATGTCTTCTTTGAGTCATTGAACATAGATATAATCATTCTTTTGAATTCTTTGTCTGGAAGTTCTTTTGAGTCAATCTCATTGGGGTCAATATTATGGGATTAGTAGTTTTTTGGGAAGATATGTTGTCTTGTTTTTGTTTCTGCACTGGAAATTCTGCATCTGGAGTCAGTTGGGCTTTTTGTTTTGTTTTCTTTTGACTGTTTTTATATTAAAGTTATCTTTTTCTTTCAGTGCAGGCATTTACAATGTTTGGGAGAGTACTAAGTTGTGGTACAGTCTAGGTGTCCTCTTCTTTTTCCTCAGGGCCAAAACCTCTATCTCTCATCTTCTGAGATCCAGCTACTGTCTGAAATAAGTTACTATCCAAGTATCAACATACTGTGGCTGGTCCCTGCATCTGCTGCTATCTGCTGTGGCTCTCCATACAGGGAGGATACCCTACCCTGAGTGACCTCTGGCCCAATGCCCACTTCTTCATGCTCTCATGTTAATTGTGGTTCTCTCAGCACCTACACACCTTACCCTACATCATCTCAGGATTCTTCCAGCTTCTGTAGCTTCTGCCAGGTTATGGGACCTGTGTGTGTATGTGCCTTAGAGCTTTGGTCCCTTCCTTGGGTCCACCTCTTACATCATGTGTTGTGGAATTCCTCTTCCTGTGTGCCTTGCCCTTGATCAGTTCAAATCTTGCTACTCTGTCTCCAGCTTCTGTTGTGAATTGTGGAACTTCCAGGCCTCAGTACCTAACTTTAGTTTAGCTTTGGTACCCTATCTGTGTCTTCAGTTTCTGTTGTGAGTTGTGGACCTATGAGTTTCTATGCATCTCATCCTGGCTCAGCTCAGACCACTCCCTGAGTCTGCAATTTATTCTGTGAGTTGCAAAACCACCAGCATTACTTTGTTAAGCTGTGAGACAAAGTAAATCCTTCCTTGATTCACTTTTATCACAACAATAGGAAAAGTCCTTAATGCACTTCCCAAAAGCTGATCCAGTAACAAGAATGTCATTTAACACTTGAGCTGTTGGGGGAATATTTCTGATTTAAATCATAACAAACGCTGGTGAAAAAATAAATAAATAACACAGTGCAAAAAAAAAGATAGGCAATAAAAGCAGAAAGAAATTCCTAGCCTTCTAAATAAAATTATAGGAATAAAAAGTACAGTGTTTTTACAAAACAACAAAAAAATAGGGAAGAAATCAATAGCAGAAAGATAGATGTAAAAATCCAGAAAGACCTGTAGATTAAGCAACCTATTTCTGAATAGCACATAAATGAAAGGGGAGATCCTAAGATAAATTTTCAAGTATTTTTAATGACAGAGTGAAAGGGAATATCAATTGAAATACAATCTAAACAGAAAGGGCTAAAAATAAAAATTAGAATAGAATTCAATGAAATTGAAAAGAGAACATCAGCAGGAAAAAAAAAATCAATGAAAGCAAAAGCTGGTTCTTGGGAAAGATAATAAAATCTCCAGCTAGACTTTTTTTCTTTAACCCAAAGGAGAAAGAAGAAAAAATACAAATTACTAAGTTTAAGAAGAGCCATCACTACTGATGCTATAAACATCAAAAGGATGATTATTTTTATCCTGAAATAAGTGATTAAATTGAAGCTTCTGACCTTAAAAAGGATAATAAAGAATATGGATAACTCTGTGCTCAGATAAATGAAACAGAGATGAAATCGACCTGTTTCCTGAAAGAACCGCATTACTTAAACTCACACACTAAAAAGTAGATAGCTTAAGTATGTCTATAATAATTAAAGAAATTAGAGCCAGGTGTGGTGCCTATTAGGATGTTGAAACAGGAAGATCTCAATTTGTAAGCCTGTGTGGATGACAGAGTGAGACCTTGTTTCAAAATAATTTAAAGTGATAGCCTTTTGGAACAGAAATCACCAGGATCAGATGGTTTTACTAGGGGAGAAATGACACTAATTCTCTGTAGTCTTTTTCAGAAAAATAGAAGACAATACATTCTTATATGCTCTATAAGGCAAAAACTATACTAATCAAACACAAAGGTTCTAAAAGAGGGAAAAACTATATGTCAATAGCTCTTATGAAAACAGATGACAAATCTCTCAACAACAAACACATTAACAAATTGAACATGACAATACGTGAAAGGAATTATACATCACAGCAAACTGAGATTCATTTCAGGTGCATGAAGTAGGTTCAAACTTTGAAAATTAGTTAATGCTATTGGTCATAATAACAAGGTAAATAATTCACTTGGGATGTAGCTTCATAGGTAGAGTGTTTATCTAGAATGAATAAGGTCCTGAGTTATATCCCCAGTAGAACATAAACTGTGTGTGGGGTCAAGTGCCTTTACTCCCACAGTTTGGGATGTGGTAGCAGAAGGATCAAAAGTTCAAGGTCGTTGCTCCATAGTAAGTTTGATGACAGCCTGGGATACATGAGACGCTGTCTCAAAAATAAGTAAAATTAAAAATGATATCAATCAATGCAGAAAAATTCATTTGACAAAAATCAGTAACTACCTCATAGAATCTCATAGAGACTCTCAGTAAACTGAGAATGATAGGCAATGCCCTTAACTTAATAAAGAACATCTTGAAAAGTCCTAAGGTTAAACTGGGTGTTATGGTGTATTTCTGTAATCCCAGAACATGGTAGGCTGAGGAAAGAGAATTACTGTGAGTTTGAGGCCAGCTTGGGTTACATAATGTGACCCTATTTTAACCTACCATCTATCAAAACTTATATATATATCATCTGTCTTAAAATGAGAAACTAGAAGCATCCTCTCTAAAATCAAGAGCAAGACCAGTCCTAATCCTAACCAAAACAACAAATAAAGGTAAATAGATGTGACAGAACTATAACTACTTTTGTTCCCGTGTGAAACGGTTTTATGTAAAAAGAAATCAAAATATCAACAACAAAAAAGTGTCCCATAATAATACTCCAGCATGCAACAATAATTTACAAATATTTTTTCATCTATATCAGTGTGATAGTTTCAATGAGAAATGTTCCCCACAATCTCAGGCATTTGAAATACTTCTTCCTCAACTGATGTGCCATTTTAGAAGTTTAAGAGGTATGGCCTTGTTGGGGAAGTATGTCACTGGAGATAGGCTTTGAATGTTTAAAGGCTTGTACCATTTCAACTATCCTCTCACTCCTTCCTGCTTGTGGTTTAAAATGTAAGGTTTCAGCTTCCAGCACTAGCTGCCATGCCTGCTGTTTCCATGCCAGGATGGACTCTTATCTCTATGAAACCAAAGACAAGTGAACCTTTCCTTCTATATGTTTCCATGGTCATGGTGCTTTATCACAGCAATAGAAAAGTAACTAAACAACCACCAATGGAAACTGGAATTGGAAAAGTATAATATAATACTATTTATATTAGTACCAATGATATTAAACCAATATAAAACTAACAAAATATGAGCAACATCTCTACGAGGAAAACTGCAAAACACCAATTAAAGAAATAAAAGAAAAACATATACCTAAACAACTGGAGAAACAGTCCATGTATATGCACAAAAAGATGATATTTTTGACATATGAGTTCCTCCTAATTTTTTCCATAGAGTTCAGTAACTTGTGCTTTGGATGTTGACAAACTTATTTTAATAGATATTTTAAAAGACAAAATATCTATTAAATCCAACACAGTGTTAAAGAAAAACAAAGTTGAAAGACTGATATTACTTCAGTGGTGACTACATTAAGTCTGTTTAATAACTTTGTGTGTATAATAAACAGGATGGTATTATCCAAATAATAGACAAATGGCTAATGGAAGTTAAAGTAAAAATTCAAATATTGAAGGCAGTATAAACTATAGCCAATTAATCATTGACAAAGAAGCAAAGGCAATTAAATGAAGATACTCTTTTCAAAAATGGTAATTGAAACAATAGGTTACACCAATCCCCACCTCCAAATGAATCTTTCATTCTTCTCATACAATTCAATATAGTGCTTGAAGTCATATCTATATCAATAAGAGAAGGAAATAAAAGGTTTACAAACAGAAAGGAAGAAGTAAAAAATAGCTTTATTTGAAGACAATGTAAGTCTATACATAAAAGACTCCAAAGGCTCCACTAGGAAACAGGTACAGCTAACACACATTTTTTTAGCAAAGACTTAGGTAAGAAAATCAACATACCCAAATCAGTAGTCTTCCTATATTCAAAGGATAAACATACTTAGGCATCAGGAAAACACTACATTGATGATATGAAGTCAAAGTCCTATATATATGTTGAAATCTTTAAAACACCAAATAAAGAAATTGAAGATGATACTAGAAGGTAGAAAGACCTCCCATGCTCTTGGGTTGGCAGAATTAATCCAGTGAAAATGACATCATAAAAGTAACAATTTGCAGATGCAATGTTATTCCAATCAAAATTCCAACAAAATTCTTCATAGAAATTGAAAAACAATCTTAAATTTTATATGCAAGTCTAAAAGATTCTGATAGTCAAAACAATACTGAACAACAAAATCCCTGCTGGAGGTATCACCATACATGATTTCATACATGCTTGGGAAATTAAAAGGCTCCTTTATGTCAAGTGAAATGGTTAATGGAGAGGAGTCAGCATACAAAATGGGACAAAATCTTTGTCAGCCATAGATTTGACAGAGAACTGGTAGTGTCTAAACATAAAAAGAACTCAAAGAGCTAAACATTAAGAAAACAACCCATTTTTAGAATGGGCTGTGGAACTGGGCAGCAGTGGCACACACCTTTGACCCCAGCAGTCTGGAGGCAGGGGCAGGCAGAGGTCAGCCTG
>LZPO01044553.1:75416-116877 GCA_001675575.1 Neotoma lepida | reverse complement strand
AAGAAAGAAAGAAAATGAACTTATTTTCTATCAATGTATAGTTTGTTATTTTAGCAAAAGTACATCTGTATTAATTCTCTCATTTTATAATTTCCATAAAATAACATAGTTTTAATATTGTATGATCAAATACTATTCATCAGATAAAATGAAAATTATTCTTTCTCGTGTGTATGTTGTGTATATGTGTCTACACATGTTTGCATGTGTGTAGGTACATGTGTGGACATGTGTGTAAGTCAGAGATTGATTCTGGATGTCTTCCTCAATTTTTCTCCACCTTAGTCATAGAGGTATGGTCCTTCAGTTGAATCCAGAACTCCCCGATCCAGCTGTCCTGTTAGCCAGCCAGCTTGTCCCAGAGCCCCGTTATCTCCACATTCCAAGCACTGTGATTACAGGTGCACTTCCAATTTTCCAACTGGCTTTGAGGTGGGGAGGTCCAAGGGGACAGCCAAGGATCTAAACTCTGTTCCACACACTTGTATGGCAAAAGCTTTATCTACTGAGCCCTCTTCCCAGTTGACGTCACATTATTTTAGAGATCACTGCTAGCACCTGTAAATAAACAGACATTGTACTACCAATAACTAAATGTTTCTACATTCAGTGCAGGGAACAGACAATGGAGACAATTCAGTGCATAGAAATATACAATTCCCACCTCATGGCCATTTTTAGTCTACCCTTAAGGGTTTCCATACAAATGAGCTTTATTTCATAAACACAGTTCCTTATGCATTATTATCTAGTATTATGTTTCCTTCCAACAGTGCCTTGAATCTTAATGGGGATCTGTTGAGGAAAAAGCTATGTCACATTTCTTTTAGAGATTTCCCAAAATAATGTAGCATGTCAGTCTCACTGACTTTTTGGACTGAATTACATTCATAATACCTTTCTTCTAGTTCACTATGCTATTTCTGGTACAATGGTTCTGCCTACATGAGTAAAATTTTATTACACTCTTATCCTTCACCGTTGGCTCTACCTTGGCAGTCAAGTTTAATCGTGCCAGATGTTGTTTTTGCAAAGCTCAATCCTTCTGCACAGATAATAGCCCAGCTGACCAAGTCTTCCACTCAAAGAATCGCCCTCCCTCAGAAAAGTGCTTTCTATGTTCAGGGGATAATTTCTGACAAGCAAGTGAAGCAACCTGTTTTCAGTCAATGTGTGGATAGCTATTTTACTGAAAAGATTTGATGTCCATACTCTAAATAACAATAGCTTTATCTTTGCTAGCCAAAAATGTTCTTCATTAAGAGATTTGTCTATGTCTACCTTTAATTATGTAATAATAATAAAAACAATTCATATAAAGAATTACTCATATGAGGCAATGAAACAGATTTTCTTTTTGACAATTATAAAACCAATTGTTTTTCTGTATCAGCTGATGTTTATTTTTCTCTTTTCAGGCAGAGGAAAGAAACCATTGTTTACATCCCCAATGACTCATCTTCCCTCAATGGAGCACACACTCAGGTAGAAAACCTGCTTCCACATATCCTCCCGCTAGTTCTTCCATTTCTCTGCCTCTGCATATAAATGCATTCCTTTTTCAAAAAATGCATGAGGAAACATGTCCTTTGTCCAAAGAACAAAGCTCTAGTAACTTCAACCATCAAGGAAAAAAAAAATCACAAAACTTTGTAAAAGAGAACAAGTCTCCTGAGAGGTCAGAAAAAGCCCATACTATTTCATTAAAAGAAGAAAAAAAAACCCTGAAATAAACTCATAATCTCTCCTTCCCCTGAGTTCTCCTTGCTTATTATCTCTCCTGCTTTCACGGCACTTACAGCTATTCCTTATTCCTCCAATTATTTATGTAAATGTGCTGCCTTCCCCATCAACCTGAGAGATCTTTGCTGACAGATCCGTGTCCAATTTATCTTAATCTCTACCATGCCAGTTTCTTCATTTGTGTTCTGTAAAGAACTTTTTCTTCCTCCTTTGAAGCCCTGTGAAGGTTGAGGAAAGGTCAAGGTAATGAGGAAAAGGCTATTTGATTTGTGCAGGTTTTCGCTACTACCTAACATTTACCACATACTTTCATTGTAGGTATTTTTTCTTACATTCCCAACTGTACCAGCTAAAAGGGAACCTTTATAACTTCCTTGGGGGAAAGTTCTGTATGTTGCTCATCTTTGCACCTATCAAAGCTTTGAAGTGAAATCCTGTACTTAATAGGCACAGATATATAACTGATTGAAAATAAATCAGATTAGAAGGATAAATAAAGTCTACCATAAGATATGACGGCTGACAGCAAAAAAGGCATTAGAATATAAAAGAGGCATTTTTATTCATTAAACATTTATTAAATACCTATTGCATTTTAAAAAGTGTGCAATGTGCTGAAAATAATAGGATATATAATTTCCTTCAGGGAATAAAGCCAGTAATTATAATCCAAACCTATAAAAAGGTTGTATCCTGTTGATATCTCCATTCCCTGATCCTAACTCAGTATATGTCATATTGGAAAATGATTTTCAAATTGAAAAGCTACTTTAAGCCAATAAATCCCTAAGAACTAAAAGACTTTAAGATTACATTAAGTGGAATACACCATTCTAGACAAATGAAGAATTACTTTAGTGATATATTGTGTACCCTAGTAAACTTGCCTAAGAATCAGAGGACAGAGCCAGGCACTAGATTAGACATAGAGGTCAGGCAGTGGTGACACACACCTTCAATCCTAGAACTCAGGAGGCAGAGATCCATCTAGATCTCTGTGAGTTCAAGGCCACACTGGGCTACATGAGATTGATTCAGTATAGGAGAGAAACAGAGCCAGGCAGTGGTGGCACACACTTTAATCCCAGCATTTGAGATCTCATGCCTTTGCTTGGGAAGCACACACGCCTTTAATCCCAGGAAGTAATATGGCAGGGCAGAGAAAGGTATATAAGGCATGAGGAAACAGGAACTCACTCTCTTGTGATTGAGGATTTCAAAGCGGTAAGAACTAGTGGTTGGCTGTTCTGCTTCTCTGATCTTTCAGCTTTCACCCTGATATCTGGCTCTGGGTTTTTTATTAAAAGACCATCTAAGCTTTGAACAACACATTACTCTACCAAAGCCATTTTTAAACACTTATAATCTAAATTTAGATGGATTTCCTCATATTCTCTTTGATCCATATACTGAATGATAATAGATAAGGATGCCATTGTACAAAAATTATCATGTTTTTAATGATAAAATACGGTAATGTACCACATAATCTCTTATTCAATGACAGCATACACTATTGGAACTAAAAAAAATTCCTATCACGTAGTGTGGTGGTTTGAAAGAAAATGGATGCCAAAGGCAGTGGCAATATTAGGTGTGGCATTGTTGGAGGAAGTTTGTCACTGTGGGGTCAGGCTTTGGGGTCTCTTTTGCTCAAGCTTCCCTCGGTGAGACAGTCAGTCCACTTCCTGTTGCCTGTAAGATGTAGGACACTTGGCTATTTCTCCAGCACCATGCCTGCCTGCATGCCATCATGCTCCCTGCCATGATAATAATGGATTGAACCTCTGAACTGAAAGCAAGCCCCAATTAAATGTTTCCTTTATAAGAGTTGCCCTGGTCATGGTGTTTCTTCACAATAGTAACTCTAACTAAGACACATAGTGATGGCTTAACTATAGTAACACTGTAACTCAATGCGTTGCTTACATCTTTATGGTGATACTGGTGAGAGGAAACCACTCCACTGACAATCACATAAAACTGTAGCATATGCAAATCATATATGACACTTAATACTTTATAAGGATAGTAAACTGTTACTGACATAAATACTTTTTTTCTTTTTTTNAACCTCACTATCTGGTAGATATAGCAAGAGTAGTAGCTGATTATTCACACAAAGTCTTTTGGAATAATTTTAGTCAGCATTTAAGATTTGGCAATTTACTTCACTATTATCTTCTTTCCTTTGGAAATGACTGGGACACTAGCTGAATACCAAATACATTTAATTTCCTTTCCTGTGGATAATTAAAAAGTACAGTATCTGTTAAAGAGATAAATTTACCATTATTTAAAGTGTTAATGAGCTGGCAGTAGTATTTAAGTATTGTCTAAAAGAAAATGCACAATAAGAAAATGGGCCTGATTTAGGTATCCTTTAGATGCTGTGGGATTATATAATAGTCCAGCTGGTCTATTGTGTTATAGTCAATAGCTGACTAAAAACTAAAAGTAGACGGTATTGTTCATTGCAGGATATGCCCTATACCCCACAACAGATTTACAAGAAATGGATTATGATAGAATTTTAGAAACGAGTCTCTCTCTGCTTAAAAGAAAACACAGATATTATAGAAAAAGTGTAATATCAGAAAAGAACAAATAACATTTATTAAAAGCACTTGTTATCCTCAAACTCAGAAATTACAAATGTCAATATCTTGATATTTCTTCCTGGGTGTGTCAAGCACATTTGTGTACTTTATATGGTACATACTTGGACTTCATGCCCATAGTATGTGCATATATACACATACACATGTTTATGGTGTTAATTATTAACTTGATAGGATCTGGACTCACCTAGGAGACAAACTACAGGCATGGAGGGCTTATTTAACTATTGGGCATGCCTCTGAGAGATCACATTGATCAGGTTAATTAAGGTGGAAAAACCCACACTAAAATGGAGCAGTACCATTTCCTGGACTTGGGTCTATACAAAAAGGAAAAAACTAAAAAAGGACACACACTCACGACTTCCTACTTCTTAACTGTGGATGAAATGTGAGCAGCTGTATAGTTATTTTTTTTTAACTCTTTGTCCTTTGGGGGCCCACCAACCAGCTCCCAAATAAATACACGATGGCTAGTTCTTACTTACGAATGTCTGGTCTTAGCTTGGCTTTTTTCTAGCCAGCTTTTCTTAAATTATCCCATCTATCATTTGCCTCTGGGCTTTTACGTTTCTTTATTCTATATATCTTTCTTTCCTTCTTACTCCATGACTGGTTGTGTAGCTGGGTGGCTGGCCCCTGGTATCCTCCTCTCCTTCTCCTTTTCTCTCACTCCTCCCTCCTTCTCCTTCTATTTATTCTCTCTGCCTTGCAGCCTTGCCTATTTCTCTCTCCTACCTAACTATTGGCCATTCAGCTATTTATTAGACCAATCAAGTGTTTTAGATAGGCAAAGTAACACAGCTTCACAAAGTTAAAAAATGCAACATAAAAGAATGCAACACATCTTTGCATCATTAAACAAATATTCCACAGCATAAACGAATGTAACCTATATTAAAATAATATTCCACAACACAGCTGTCTTAAGGTCCTGCTGCTGTGACTGCCCTACCATCATGTGCAATAACTTTGAACTGTGAGCCAAAATAGACCCTTTCCCCTTTAAGTTGCAGGAACAGCAAAAAAACTAAGACATACAGCGTACACATAAGTAAGAACACTATGGAAATTTTCTTACCAGCAGATAAAGTTGTCACTTTCAGTGCTTATACAGAATTGCAATGTATAAAAGACCATCAAGTATTCAACCAATGGAATACTATAGACCACTTAAGCTGCTTTCAAATTTTCATTTGTATAACTATAATAAACATAAACATTGTGTTAAACGTTCTTCATTTTCATAAGGTAACCTACAAGAAGAGTAATTAAGAAAATGGTATATCCATTTGGAATTCTCAGTAAACATCTTTCAAGGAAGGTATTATACTATCTGGAGCAGTGCATGTGTCTCCCTTACTAACATTGTACTAGACTAATAAATGATTGGATGGATAGGTTGAGGGGCAGACTAATAGGCATATATATGCATGCATACATACACAGATACATATATGTATGCATATATATGCACATATACAATCATAGTTCACTGACTCATACTAAATAAGCTACTTTGATTCTATTATTACTCTAATTTCTATTTCTTGGTACCTGGTGAATTATAATTTTATGTGATTAAGTAATTACGTATTCTGATACTTTTATTTCTTCCTAAATCTTGTCTAATTTTATTGATGAAAGCATGTTCCACATAATGAACTGCAAATAATGCTTGATTCCAAAAATATAAAATGTTCTTGGCACAGTGGCACCTGCTTCTAATCCTAGCACCTGGAGGATGAGGCAGAAGTATCATGAGTTTGAGAGTAGGCTGGCTACATAGTGAACTTTCTCTCGAAAAGCAAAACAACAATAAATAGAATGTTTTCTGCCAATAACAGTCACAATTTTATTATGAAAAATATTTAAATACATAGGAAATTACAAAGAACATTAAAACATGAATGCAATTATTGATCTTCCAAAACAGCTAAACAATACTGTCATAATTTCATGACAATTCTTCTGCTCTTGAAAATTAAATATTACAGATCATTACCCCTCCTTTCCTATTCAAAATCATCGATGATCATGAATTTGCTGTGTATCTTTCCCATCATGTTCTTATGTATAACAAATACTTAATCGTGAAATATTTTATGATATTATTTAGACTGATTTTTACAAAGTTAAGTATCATCCACATCATTCTTCAACTTTGTTTTTGCACGTTAAGCTTTTGAGCTCTATGCACATTGATATATAAAGCTTCAGTTCATTAATTTATATCATTCTATTCATGTTCATTACATAAGATCTAGCTCACTCATTTAACTGTTACATAATATTCCAATTAATCAAAACTGCACTGTTCATTAATTTACTATTTTCTGTTCGGAGCTATTATAAGATATGACATAGCATCCAACATTATGCATGTGTGCATATCATAGTCAGGGTTTTTATTGCTGTGAAAAAAACATCATGACCAAAGCAACTTAGGGAGGACAGAGCCCACTTCATATTTCAACTTCACACCATCACACTCTATCATCCAGGAAAGTCACGACAGCAACTGAAGCAGAACAAGAACGTGGAGGCAGGAACTGACGCAGAGGCCTTTGTCTCATGACTTGCTCAACCTGCTTTGGTTCAGAATCCAGAACAACCTGTCCAGAGCTGGTACTGCCCACAGTGATGTGAGACATCAACCACCTGTCAGAAAATGCCCAACAGACTTGCCCCAGGATGCAATTCCTCAATTGAGATTCCCTCTTCCTAGATGAAAGTAGTTGGTATCAAATTGACAAGAACTAGCCACCACAGTATGACTGGTAGAAATTGCATCTGCTTGGGCCTGATACTTTTAGAATGGGATAAGAATGAAGAAATTGTTCTTTTTGTTTACCTTTCAATACAACTTCTTCAATGGTACTCAAGGTGGTCAGATTGTCTACTCCATACTGAGTATATATATTGAGCTCTATAGGTTTCTACACTATGGAAAATATAATTAAATGACCATAACTGTAGTGTACAAATCAGTTTCTGGTGTCAAAAAAGGAAGATGGTGTACTCTCATGTTGAAACAAATATACCATTTCTTGTTAGCTTTCATATTATCTAGTCTCTTTATATCTTCCATCAATACTATGTTCCCATTCCATTCCCAACACTATGTGTATGTTTCCTTCTTCCCTGGGATGTTTCTTACCAGGAAATGCAAAGAATTAGCTTTCAATTCAAAGACTGACTTTGTCCATTTTTTGTTCGTTAATTCTTGCTCTATGTTTTTATTATCTCTTCCTTCAAGTTCCTTTTATGTATGTCCATAAGAATAAACTATAATTTTATCACCAGTCTCCAAAAACTAGATTGTCTCATCAGATTTTCCTCCTTTCTTCTATTAGTTGCTCTTTGTTTACATCAGACAGCCCCATGACATGTGATTTGTATGAATCTAATGTTTCTATAGCTTACACCTTGTGTTTTAAACATGACTGGTTTTTTCAAATAGAGAGCACTCTAATTATTTGCCTTCAAAGACAGTTCAAGAAAGGCTATATGGCTGATATAGAACCACTTTGTTCCCTAAGAAGTGTTAATGGGGATGTTGTGAAACACACAGACCCTCTTATGTAAGTAGTTTTAATGGCACAGTTGGTATGTTAATTTAATGCACTGGTCATATACTAACATTCTTGGAGGAGCACACAGAATTTATTAGGTACCCAATAATACCTGATTCTCTCTTTCTTTGGTTATATTCCCTAAATGCAGCTTAGTTCCTGCAATTTTCCATCCTTATCACTAAAGTTTCTATGTGCAATAGATGGCAATTAATATAGACACTTAGAATTGGTCCAAATGCAGAGCATAAGGGACTACGAAGTGCTCAGCCCTAAATAAAAATTCTATATGACACCCCTTCATGCCAAGATTGAAAGATTATCATTGAAGAGGGGGATGGAAGACTGTAAGAACCAGAGGTTTCAGAGGACAACTGCAAATCGGTGTTTTCTGACTATGCCCAAGGAGTTGCGAGTTAAGTTACTATAACTATGGCTGCATGTACAAGATCTGCACAAGATCAAGACAGTCAAATGCCCAGCTCTGAAGCTATTGCCTTTTGCAAGGAGGGAGAGTCATTTATCTTCAGAGATACAGTCCCTAATTGATTGCCTATATTCCAGTGAATGGCTCCACACCCATGCACGTATTGGCAACACTAAATGGACTTAGTAAGTTAAAAAAAAAAGATTCCATCGAATTGGGAGGCAGAAGTGGCAGGGGTATGTGGGAGGAACTAAAGGGATGGGAGTTGGTGGGGTATATTTGACAAAAACATATTCTATATATGTATGAATATCTCAGACAACAAATTTAAAACATATCCTTAAATATCTGTGAAGTGAAAAAAAATAAAAGCCCACTTCTGCAACTATATACCTAATGTGATGGTGAAATCATGGCACCTGTTCAGGGACACTTGTGTCTCAATTAACACTGAAAGGTTTTTATGGTGGGATTTTAATAGATAATGGCTAAATTTGAGGTATTTTGTATTTTCACTGGATTTGGTATAGTCTAAGACATCTAGCTGACCAGTTGTTCATAAGACAAATTTTAGCTGCTCTGGTTTATGAGACATCCAACATTTATTTAACCTGAGAGAAATTAGAATATATAAGGTTTAAAGAAAATGTGTCCAAGATGGTTGCATTTTCTAGATTGCTATTGTATTTTCAGTCCATTCAGGCAAGCACTGCCATCAAGAACTTACTGTGCAATTTAGAAACAGGAAATTGGCATGCATTTCTAAAATAAACTGATTGGTTGTCATAAAACACATTTGTGCCAATCTATCCAGGGATGATATTAAGAAAAAGCAAAGGTTTTACTTACTCCTCTATAATCCAGAAATGCAAGACATCCAGTAGACAATATGGAAATGTTTGTGTGTAAAATGCAAATATTCTGATATAATTTTGCATTAAGTATGAGTGTCATCTTTGCATAGGAAGAAATCAATATTATTTTAAGGATCTACTGAGTGCAAAATATAGCACACATTAAATTATTCATAAAGTTATAACTATTCAAAGCTGAAATGCAAGTCACCTACCCTCATCACAGTGAAAACTATCCAGAAGATGATATTCTTGCCAAATCACATCAACAACAACAAAAAAAAATTTGATTAAGAATGCTTATAATAGGAAATATGAACATTTGATGATATCCTAATATGATTATATACTTTACACAAATAAAATCAATCTTCTAGGAAGTATTAAAAAGGAATTATGGCTCATTTACTTGAAGGATCACCGAGGAACCATTAGAAGCATAAGAAGTCCAATATTTAACAACATATCTGGCTTCAAATTTCCAGATTTAGCCCTTAATTATGAAGTATTCACTTTTCTTTGAATTAGGGCTGAACATAGTAAAAAAAATGGTGGTATCTAATTATAAGGAATTTTTATTGTGGTAAGGACATTTAACATAAGTTTTACCATATTGTGGTAAGGACATTTAACATAACTTCTACAATATAAGTTATAAGTGAATATTACAGTATGTACTATAGGCACAATGTTGTATCATGGATCCCAAAAACTTACTCATTTCTCATGACTAAAATTTTATGTTCATTTAATAGCAACCCTCCATTTCCCACTCCCAATAGCCACTGAAACAACACTATTCTACTCTCCACTTCAATCAGTTAGACTACTTTAAGCACCTCAGAGAAATGTAATCTTAAAATATTTTTCCTTTTTAGCTTAATCCATGTAGCACAGTAGTCTTCAGATTTACAGGTAAGATAAGATATGGTATAGCTTCTTTGTTCTTTTGTAAATTTGAAGAAAATTGCATTTCATCTATATTCCACATTTTCCTCATATATTTAGGTTTTCATGAATGTGTACACTTTATCAGACCTTGGAAATTGTGAATAATGCTACAAGGCACATAACTATGCAATAACTCCTCAAAAATATTCCTGTGGGGCTCTGAATCACACATTAGTGGCTTTATTTTTAATATTTGGAGGAACATTCCTATTAGTTTCCATGGGTGCAGAAACTTCTCACATTACCACAAGGGCTTCAATTTCTTCACAGCCTTGTCAACAAGTAGTAACTTGTGGTGGTTTGAATAAGAAATGTCCTCCATAGTATCAAGAATTTGAAAACTCAGTCTCCAGCTGGTGGTGCTGTTTTGAGGTGTTTAGGCAGTACATCATTAAGGGAAGAAGTATGTTATATGTGGCAGGCTTTAAGACCTTAAGGCCTTGCCCTACTATCAGTTACTCTATCTACTTCTTGCTTGCAGTTCAAGATATAATCTTACAGCTTTTCTGCCCTAACTGCCATGTATGCAGCTGGCTGTCATGCTGTCTCCAGGACTATAGACTATTATTTCTCAGATGTAAGCCAAATAAACTCTTCCTTCAATAAGTTTCCTAAATCATGGTGTTTTAGTGCCACAACAGAAAAGTAATTAATATACTATCTTTTTTTAGTTTACTAATAATCATTCCTACAGGTATAAGCTGACAGCTCATTGTAGTTTTGATTGGCATTTATTTGGTTTGCATTAATGATGCCAAGCATCTCCATGGTCACATCTGTGACAAAGATGCCAAAATATACAATGAATAATCTGTTCAGCACATGATGTTGAACAAAATGTGGTATCTACTTTAAAAAGAGCAGAATTAGACACTCTAAACTTATATCATATATAAAAATCAATTTCAAATGGATTAATGGCTTAAAATAAGACCCACAACTATAAAATCCCTAGGGAAAAAAACATTAGGGTAAAACTTTATGGCATTACGGTAAGTGGAGTTTTCCTGTCCTGACTACCTCCTCACAAATTATCACTCAGAGACTTAATATAAATTGTAAATGCTTGGTCAATAGTTCAGACTTATTACTAACTACCTCTTACATTTTAAGATAACCCATATTCCTTGTTTATGCTCTGCCATGTGACAGTACCTTTATTAACATGGCATGTTCATCTGTTGCTCCCTTTGCATCTGGCTGGTGACTCCTCTGACTCCATCCTTCCTCATCCCATCATTCTCAGTTTGCCTTTCCTGCCTAACTTTATCCTGTTCAACAATTGCCCAGTCAGCTTGTTTATTAAACCAATCATGGCTACATGTATTCACACAGTGTACAGAATGATTATTCCACAGCATTTCCCTCTTTTTTTAAAAAAAAGGAAAGTTTTAACTTTAATATAATAAAATTATATACAACAAAAACAGTTATCAAACTCAGTCAGTAGAGCATGAGACTCTTAATCTCAGGGTCATGGGTTTGAGCCCCATTTGTGCACCAAATGAAGTGTTAATCTAGTTAATCTTTAACAATAAAAAATAGGGAGTCAAATATCAGGGTAAGAACCTGAAAGATAAGAGAAGCAAAGAGTAGCCTCCAGTTGCTTCCTACCTCTACTGTTCCTCCATCCAAAAGTACCAAGATCCTCTCTCTCCCCACCTTACTACTTCCTGTCTCCTCTCTGTCTAGAGTCCTCAAGCCTCTATGGTTAATTTAGGTCAGCTAGTGACTAGCTTCTCCCTCTGACTACAAGCAAGCTTTATTCGTCAGAACACAATCAAAATATCACACAACACATTACTATTAGAAATTTCTTCACAATAACACTGACAAGACATTAAATATGAGCAAAAGCAAGCAAGTAGGACAACATCAAAACACAGCAAAGGAAACCAGGGGTGGTTGAAAGAAAATGTAATGAATAGGGGAACATATAACTCAATAGCAAAACAAACAACTTGATTCAAACTGGGCAAAGTACTCAAAGAGATAATTCTCTAAAGAATTGGATGCATTGATGTTTAGTCGTTGATTGATTTGTGCGTCGTTTCTTACAGGGGAACAGCAGATGTGCATGTTTTCCTCACAGGGAAGTTGTAAGGATGGCTGAATCGGGGAATGATTTTAAACTTTTGGCATGAAAGTGCCACATAAATTCAACTTAGACATAAACACAAATTTGCCTGTTCAGTATCGAATATCCACTAAAGGGAGACTTGGAGAAGATAAGTGATAAATATCTGAGTGTCATTTGAGTCACTTGCTCCTAAGCTTACATGTTGTAATTTATTAGAGAAAAGAAGTGCAATGTGGCATACTGCTTTTGTAGTACCTCCCAAGCAGGGCAGCCTGGGTTTGGATGTCTGCCTCAATATTTAATGATATTATACACTTTTATGCTATTTACCTTTTCAAGCCTCTAGGAATGATCACAAAAAAAGTGTGTTTTATGTAAAGTTGTTATGAAGATTGAATTTATTAATTGTATTAATATACAACACTGAATGACAAACTATAAGTACTAACAGGTGACCAGCTGCAATATGGTCTCATAGCTGTGACAAAATATCAGACAAAAGCAATTTAAAGAAGGAAGGGTTTATTTGCACTTACAATTTGAGAATATAGTCCATTGTGACAGGGAAGGCAAGGCAGTAAGAGCTTGAGGAAATTTGGTCACACTGCATTTTTAATCAGGAAACTAAGAGAGATAGATGCATGTGCTCAGCTCACTTTTGTTTTCCATTCAGACCCCAGATCATGGAATGGCACTACCCACATTCAGGGTATGCCTTCCCACTTCAATTAACCTAATCTAAAAAGTCCTTTGTAGACATGTCCACAAAATCACTTCCATCACCTTGACAATCAAGATTAGCTATAACAACAACAAGGGTGTATTAGTCGGAAGTTTCTACATAAGCAGCAACAATAACATTTACATAGCCGAAGAAAAAAGTTCCGCAGAGCCGACACACACAAGTCTCAAGATCTGAAGAGTGAATCAGTAACATAGCAGTCCTAGAAGAGACAAGAGCTTGGTTCCAGTCCAAGCCCAAGAGTCAATATTTCAGTCTAAGCACCAGTATGCTTAAGATCCACAACAAGCAATATATTAAAGTTTAACTTTAAAGACAGGGAAAAAGCTGATGCCTCAGTATGGTGGTTGTCAGGCAGGAGTTCTTCTCACGCAAGAAGGCTCCTTTCCTTTTTGGTTCTATTCCCACCTGCAGTTGACTATAAAAGCCCCATCTACAACACAGAGAGCAATTTGTTTTGCTCACTGACCCAAATCAAATGTTAATTTCACTTAGGAACAAATACCCAGACTAATGTTTCACCATATATCTGGACTACATAATGGTCCAGAAAAGTTGATATGTAAAGTTAACCATTACAAATAAATATTAGCAAAATGTCTTGTTATCTATATCTGATGCTACCATGGTTTATTAAAACTACAAAATGCATTCAAATGTTTTATGTTTCTTAGTAATATCAAGCAAGTGATTTGAGTGTGGATTTCATCTGGGTAGTTAGTTTATGTTATTCACTGATTTTTTTTAAAGTAAGTGACGAGTTGTTTGACTTAAATTGATTGCCCTTTCCTTTCCAAGTAGTTAGGTTTGGTAACAGTTAAATAAGGTAAAATATTTATATCCTGCAAATTTTAGTTAAAGAGGCAAAGATCCCAAATACAAAAGGTCATCATGATACACTACTGTTTAAAAGCATATGAGCATATCCTCCCCACTATTAATCCTATGATTGGATCAAAGAACATTGTAGAATGTATCAGAAAAATAGTTTTAAAATGATGATCACTATAAAATTGTATTTTTATTTTTCAACGCCTTTAGTCAAAGATTTAGAGTAAGAATAAAATGCATTGAAGAAAAAAGGTAATTCATAGAATGTAAAGTAGGTTAGTACTTTTAGAGGCTGTGAAGGTGGTGAGGAATGCATGATATAAAAATCACAATGAAATTCTCTAAGTTTTAATTGCAATTAATATTGCCCAGCATACCAAAGTTGCAGTCAAATTATTTTCTTTTAATTGAACACACTGTGATTTCTAACAAATTTTTCAAGAAGCAATCATGAGGATTTAAATTTTGTGCAGATGGTTGATTATTCTATAATGCCTAAAACATGGTATTAAAGGTACATTTTTAAGCAAAGTGTAATATTGAACAAAACCAAGAAAAATTATATAGCTTTAAATCTAAAATGTTGTTCTAGACATGACAGAATACAAGCTATTGCTTTCCCCTTGCTTTCAGTTCATTTGTTTGATGTATGAACATTTAGTTGAAAATAAAGGGTTAAGCAAATACCTAGAGAATGCCTGACTTCTGCTCCTGAGAACTAAAAAATTGAATATGCTTGAACAGTGTTTTTATTTTTAGTTGTTCTAGCCTTAAGGGAAAGAGAATTTCTGGGAAGATTCCAAAGGTGTAGATAGTATTTTTAAACAAATGGCAGGATCTAGAGGCCTGATAAAGTTTATAATCTAAATAAATAAGCAAAAATGGCTATCATTTATGGAGTTCTCACTATGTGGTAGGTACTTCATCACTATTCTCCTTATTATCATGTTTACAACATTCCTTTAAACTCTCACCCTCACCTCCAACCTTTCCATCTCAGCTTCTCCCCCTCCCACCCTCAGCCCTCTACAAGTAAGAAATCAGAAGCTGCGATATTAAGTAAGATATTAAGAGCCAAGGCCTAAGGCCATAAAGCAGACTCAATTTGAAAATAGTTTCACACAGTGCCAAAGCTCATTATGCCAGGCTACTTCTAAAGATGTAAAGAACTAAAAGCATACACAGTCTGTATTTTCCAAAGCACTTGTAGCAATTTTTGTTTGCTCCTAATTATAAATATTATACATGCTTTGGAAGAAAAATATGTGGGCAAAAAATGGAAAAACAGAAATAATCATTAATTATGTCAGCCATAATGGCTTGTGTCATGGATACTGTACAGCACTGCTCAATCTTCATCAAGGGTTTATCCTCTAAGACCTTGGCAAGGTTGTGGCTCTCCACTCTCAGTCACCAGCACTATGGAAATTTTCTTAGCTAGAGACAGCTTACATGAAGTCATAGCCTCTTCCTAGAGATAAATTGCTATGTAGTTGTGAGGACATCCTTTACAGCTGGCCTTTGTGGCACACCTCTATATTCCAAGCACTTGGGAACAGAGTTGGAAGTATCTTGAGTTCAAGGCCAGATTGGAACAAATTAAGAGAGATGAAGAGTAGGAGAGGGGAAGAGGCAGTGGGAGAAAGATGGAAATGGAGGAGAGAAGGAGGGGAAAACCATTCCCCTCCCTCTATCCTCAACTCTGGAGGACTAATGAGGGCCATTCCTGTGAAAGCAAATGACTACCCATGTCAATGCTGTAGTCTAACATCTCCTTTTGCATGATCGTGTATGTATTTTCCTTTGCCAAAAAGGAGTTGAACCTGATATTTGATTGCATATTCTGCTGTTACTACATTGTGCCCCATAAACATGTACAATGATTATTGGAAAAATTTTTAAAAAGAAATAGATTATCCCCTAATAAACATCCTTCATGCTTATATTCCCTTGAGGGTGCTTTCTGTTTTTAGAGTGTATACAATGTGTGGTAGCATCGGTTCATCTGGGCTTGGAGTACATATCTGCAAAATAGAAAATAGTGCACCACTGCATCAAAACCAGCTTGTCATGTACACTGAATGTTACAAAAGAGTACCTTTCCACAGTCTACACTGTCTCTTACAACATTACTTATAATGGCTATATTGTATTTATTTCATTGCTTACAGGATAGTTTATCTATGTAACCTCCAATATTGGAGTATTCTCAAGTATTTGGTTCTAAATAGGATATACCCAGTGTCCAAGTCTATCCTCCCAACCTATTGTTAATTACTTCATAGTGGAAAATTGTTGCAGACATCATGGTAAAAAAAATGCAGAAACTAAACAATACCAATAATGGCACCATGTGGTTTCTTGAGACAGTTCACTAAGAATTCAGAATTACTTCTGTAGTAGTCCTTCCAAACATCCTTAATGGGAAACTAATCACAAGTAACATCAGATAAACCCAAATTACAAGTTGATGTGCTTGAAAAGTGCCTATGTTGTGAAATCAAAACCAAAGTTTCAGGAAAGCATACCGGAAAAAAATATTTAAACTGGAAAAGATTACGACTTTTCTTTTGCCAAAAGTCAATAAGCTCTTCAGACTGAGTAATAATAGTATTGTGTCAATGTCAAATTAGTTATATTGGTAAGTCTGTTATAAGGAAATTCTTGTTCTTAGGAAATATGATCTCAAATATTAAAGATGACAAGGTATCAATCACATCTTCAGATCACTCTTAAAATGTTTTAGGAAACATATGTATATATTCAAGGAGGAGATGTTCTCAAAATAGATGAAGAATGAGCTACTACTGTGGAGAGGACAGGCGGAGAAGAGGAAAAGAGAATAAAATAAATACAGAAAATGTTCACATCAAGGGTATCTGAATAAAGAATAATATAGGGATTCCCTGGATTATCTTAAAGAATATTCTACATCATACAAGCAGAAATTTAACTAAGCTACATAAATTGCATTTAATCTTTTTGGCAGCTGTTAGTTGTATATGAGTTTTAATTTGTTTTGTAGTCAGATATACCAATGATTTCTGCTGCATCCTAGGTGGCTCCAGGAATTGACCTGGCATGGTTGATGAGGGAATGAAGAAAGGACAGACAGAGAGATAAAAAAACACTGGGATTGGGTGAACTAAGGTCTCCGATGGAGAAGAAACAACAACCTGGAAGTTGAGAGTGTTTATTAAATGCAGTTGGACAGGGAGGTAGGGGTACACTGTTCAGCTGAACAAGGAGGCACAGTTACTACATAAAGAGAACAAGGAGGCAGGGTCATTAGATACAGTTGAACAAGAAGACAGGTTTAGCTAATCTTGGTAGGAGCAATCTCTGTAAGGGAGCAGTCTTTAGTCTTTAACTATCTGGCAAAGACATTTACAGTGGATATTTTCTGCACACACTACCAACATCTTCACATAGACTAGAAGAAAGCTTTTCATCCCTCTTGACCTCCAGGAGGGGTAGGGAGACTTTGCCAATTTGCCATAGATTTGAGGCTTTGATCCTTAATATGGCCATGCACATGTCAACAACATACAGGCAGTCAGGACTTCACTCGATGCCTATAGATTTCCTAAATGGTATCTGTCTTTGTTGTGAAGCTCAGAAGGATCTTATTCACCCTCTGATTGTATAAATAGTCATTTACACAACACATTTGTATTCTTTTTCTCAATTTTAAACATTTTATTTACATTTATTCATGTGTATATACCCATGAACTTGTACATGGATACATGTGCTAGATAGTGCATGTGGAGGTCAGGACCACTTGTGGGAATCAGTATCTCCTTCCACCTTGTAGGTCTAGTAATTGAACTCACATTATCAGGCTTGGTGACAAGTACTTTTTTTTTTTTTTTTTTTTTTGGTTTTTCGAGACAGGGTTTCTCTGTGTAGCTTTGGCTGCACCTTTCCTGGAACTCACTTGGTAGCCCAGGCTGGCCTCAAACTCACAGAGATCTGCCTGCCTCTGCCTCCTGAGTGCTGGGATTAAAGGCGTGCGCCACCACTGCCCGGCAAGTGACAGTACTTTTAACCATTGAGCCACACCAGTCCTTCCACAATTTTAACATATATTTGATCTTGAATGTATATTGGTGTTACTCAGAGACTTAATTTTTTATTGGAATTAGCCAGTGGTCTATATACCACATATTGATTACCCTAAATTATGGCCAATTGTATCATAAATTTGTAAATGATCTTATTAATAAAAAACACGGAGCCAAGTATTGGGTAAATTCTGAATGATCAGAGAAACAAAACAAGCCACAGCCAACCTCACCTTGCCGACTTCTCAGCTGATCCTGTTTCCTCAAACTGGAAGCCTCTGAGTTTTCATCCTAATGGATCTCAGTTGAACTGCTGCTAAAAGCCTAAAAATTTAAAAAGCCTTTATTTCCTGGTCCTCAGCCTTAAGAGTGTGAGTTCCTGTTTCCTCGTGCCTTATATACCTTTCTGTGTCCTGCCATCACTTCCTGGGATTAAAGGGGAGTGCCACTATGCCTGGCTCTACTCCCAGTGTGGCTTTGAACTCACAGAAATCCAGATGGATCTCTGCCTTCCAAGTGATAGGATTAAAGGCATGTGTGCCACCATTTTCTGGCCTCTATGTCTATCTAGTGTCTATTCTGTTCTCCGAACCCAGGAAAGCTTTATTAGGGTGCACAATATATCAACCACAGCCAATGGTTTGAAATATCATATATATTGTATTTCAGTTTCTTATGTGGTCTGTTTTTAGACTCACTGCTCAATACAAAACTCTGTTCTCACACCACTTTTGTATATATTTTACCAACTATCTTTAAATATTTGTAAAGGAACATTGCATTATCTTCATTTTAAACTATTTTTAATCTTTACAATAGCCACACACATTTATGGGACATGTGTAATATCTGAATCCAAGTACACAATGTACTGTGATGAAATCAGTGTAATCAACAATATCTGTCCTCCCACAAATTTGTTGCTTCTTTGAGAAGAAGCTGCTGTTAACTTTAAACCTCTTTAGATACCAAGGGATATGCTATGATTCTCAATTCTAATGTTGTAAATTTGAATTTTGCCTCTTCTCTTGATTAAAAAAGTATCTGAAATTTCTCTTGTCAGAGTAGATTTATTTCATGAACCTACCATTCCTAACTTATTTAATTTTACCTTCTGCTTTTATTAATTCTCTTCTTTGCAGTTATTTAGGACTAGGTTTTGCTCTTATATATTGATGATTTGAATAATTTGTTTTCACATCTTATCTGTGTGTGTGTGCATGTGTGTGTGTGTACATGTATGCACTCACAGGTATGGTGCATGAACACGAGTGTGCTCATGGAGAATCCAGAAGATTCTGTCTTCCTCTATACAGCTCTGTCTTGTTGCCTTAGGATAAAGTCTCTTACTGAACTGGCAGCTCATTGCCGGGGCTAGGCTCTCTAGTCTAGATGACCAGCAAGCTCAAGAGACCCTCCAGTCTCCTTCACTCACCAAATGTGGTGGTTACAACCATATGGAGCCATTGCTGACTTTTTATAAGGGGGTTTTGGATTCAAACTCAGGACTTCATACATTTACAACAACACTCTTACCCCATGAACCATCTCCCCAGCCCTCGTATTTCTATGTTGTAATAAAGACATATAAAACTACTATGAATCTTTCTAAGCACATTGTTGAAAACTTTTCACAGGTTTTGAAAAAGCTCCAGTCCCAAGGAATCTAATATCTTCTCCTGGCACTTCTGGCTTCCTTGTACACAGACTTGGTGCAGAGAAATACATGCAAGTAAAACACCCAGACAAGTAAAGTAAAATTTAATAATTAAAAAAAAACTGAGTTTCTCTAAGTATGATTTTCATTTTGTAAAATACCTTTGCAGATTGAACATTCTTTATCTTACATAGTTTAATAAAATATGTAGTATACAAAAGTTCATCTTCAATGTAAATTACACCCTTTCATTTATATATATATGTGTGTGTGTGTGTGTGTGTAATGATGCTCATTATAACTATAAACTATACAAAGGAACTGAGGAATCTCCCTTAAGCTATTCTCATTTTTATCCTTACATACTCTTATATGATCTCATATATTCCTCTTTTCCCTTTTATTGAAAATAGATTACTTTCTCACATAATATATTCTGGTTATGGTTTCTTCTCTCTGTGCTCCTCCAACTTCCTTCCCACCTCCCCTCCCATTGCCCCCTTTCTGTCTCTTATTGGTAAATAAACAAGCTTCTAAGGGATAATAATAATATATAATATAATATAATGTTAAAACAAAAACTAACACATTGGAATTGGACAAAACAACAGAAGGAAAAGAGCCCAAGAGAAGGCATAAGAAACGGGGACCCACTCATTCACATATTCAGGAATCCCATAAAACACTGAACTGGAAGCTGTAACATACATGCATATATATACAAGGACCTGGTGCAGACCCATGCAGGCCCTGTGTGCTCTACTTCAGTCTCTGTGATCTCATATGAGCTTTGATCTTGATTTAGAATGACATCTTTTCCTGGTGTCCTCCATGGTTCTTAAACTGTTTCCACCTCCTCTTCCACAAGGTTCCCTGAGCTATGAGGGAAGAGTTTTGATGGAGACATCCCTTTTAGAACTGAGTGTTCTAAAGCCTCTCACTGTGCGATGTCTGTCTGTGGGTCTCTGTATTTGTTCCTAGCTGCTACAGGAGGAAGCTTTCCCGATGATGGATGAGCAAGGCACTGGTCTAATATAGGAGAATGCCATTAGGAGTCATTTTATTGCTATGTTTGTTTGAATTTAAAGTTTTAGACCAGTATGATTTGGTTTTACCCTAGGTCCCTAGACTATATAGTATCATCTTCTTGCTCATCCAAACAGTGTCAAGTATGAATTCCATTTTGTTGAGTGGGCCTAAAGTCAAATCAGATATTGGTTGGTTACTCCCACAAGTTTTGTGCCACCATTGCTCTGGCATATCTCACAGGCAGTACACCATTGCACATCAAAAGGTTTGTGGCTATCTTGGTGTACAGCCTGGGTTGTTTAGAGATTCCTATGGGACACCCTTTAGCCAACAACTCAATTAGATGTAACCCAGACCCAGTACTGAAAGTTTCATTTCATGACAAGAGATGACTAGCTGGGAGTCTGTCACCCCTGTCATTTGGTTATTTCATTTAGATTGCCTTCGTGTATGTTTGTGTGCGTGTGTCCCAGTATTCCCTCCATGATCTCCCTCTCCACTCCCTGTTTCAACCCCACCCTATCCATCTATTCTGTTTCCCTTTCCTAAGGAGAAATGTCATCTCATACATTCAAATACAGAGACCAAGAGACTCTTGGAAACAGAGGTTTTCCTCGGGAAGAAGCCTTCTCTCTGTATAGGAGTCTTCTACTGGCTGGAATTTTAAATTAAAATGCAGCAGCTTGGTTTGAAAATTTCACAGCTTCTTTTCTGCCTCGTATAAGTTCCAATTGGTGATATATGATTACCCAGAAAGAGATTTTTTACAGAACAGTACTTACAGAAAAATCATAAGAAAAGACAGTGTCTGAGAAATGTTATTTTGTTAGCACTTTAATCATTAATGGGTAATACTAGAGAATCTTTAACTAAAATGATGAAGAGCATTTTAGAATATAAAGCCAACAGGAGTTTGAAGAAGGTGATGGGAAAGGTATGATGATGACAACAGGAGGAAGGCCATAGAGTGAAGAGGAAATGCTAGAACTCATTAGGTTCTGGATATCTGCAATACACTCTTGCAAGTGTTTTACATATAGTGTCTACATTTTCTTCCTGTGGTCTCATAAGATTGACAGCATTATAATCTACATTTTCTATTGGTGCTGCTCAAAAGCAAAGAAGGTATATAAAAGCCAAATCCTATCTGGGCGGTGGTGGCACACGCCTTTAATCCCAGCACTCGGGAGGCAGAGGCAGGTGGATCTCTGTGAGTTCGAGGCCAGCCTGGGCTACCGAGTGAGTTCCAGGAAAGGCGCCAAAGCTACACAGAGAAACCCTGTCTCAAAAAACAAAAACAAACAAACAAACAAAAAAAGCCAAATCCTTGGCTATGATAGAAATGCTGGCAAAAGATTCTGAGGAATCTATTCCCATTACCATCTGTGAAGATCCTACTGAAAGAAACTAGGTAGGAAAAAGGTATTGACTTTGAAACATAACAAAGGAAATAAAAACATAGGTTCAAGAATTGTATATACATATAGAGCCTAAGATTCCATCTCATCTTCACTAGGTCTGTAACTATAGGTAATTTACTCAACTCTTCTGAGCTTGCATTTCTTAGCTATAAGGAGAAAGTAATATTTCCTGAGAATTATGAGAATTTAATACTATAATTACACATATAACATGTGTTATAATAATATATTATATATTATAATAGTAAAAGAGTAATATGTGGATAAAGGAATATAATAGGAAGAATGTGGCGTGACCTGATTATGGTGTGTTCCTCCAATTTCTTAAGAAGGTACTTTTATAAATTATTAAAGAAAACATTGAATTTGCAAACCAAAGCAAATGTGTAAAAATATATGGTTCCACCAATATTTGGACCCAATGTCACTACCCCAAAGTGTTCTTCTAAAATAAAGTTTTGAATTCTTTCTGTTAAAATTTTGCTAATTTTTTCTAAAAATATCTGATTTCAAACACACAAAATTATCAATATATAACTATATGTGCATTATCTATATTATAGATAACATATCATATATAGAGATATATACATATATAATATATGGATATAATTATTTTTTAGACAAGTCCTTATGTAGGTTTGTTGTGCATACTGCCCTGGGATCACAGACATGCACCACAACATCTAATCCTAGTCCTATCTGCTAATGAAACTTTACTCATTTCTTTGTCATAGACATTTTCTTCTGAATCAGAAAATGATATTATGTAATAAGTGCCAGTCATGTGATAATGTAGTTTAATAATAGTAGTAATCAGGAGTCAAGGAAAAAGGCGATTATATCAGATAATATTCTTTTTTAAGGTTTTCCTTTTTCAAATTTTATGTATATGAGTGTATGTATACCATGTGTATGTAGTACCTGTGGGGGCCAGAAGAGGACATCATATCCCCTACAACTGGAGTAAGAAATAGTTGTGAGCTGCCATGTGGTAGCTGGAACACAAACTCAAGTACTCTGAAAAAGCAGGAAGTGCTCTTTTCAAATGAGTCATCACTCCAGCCTCTCAGATGCACATTTTTACCTATTTGATGTCTATTCCTTTGATTTTATATTCTACTGGTTATAGCTGTCTTTACCAATTTATATGTACATGAATAAGTTCTACTCAGAAGTTTCAAATTTAATTCTTACACTATAATGAGGGCTATAAGTATCAGAAGGTCTTTTCAAAGGATGAAATATTAAGATCTCTCCACACTTAGGCAATTTTCAGACTCTGAAAAATCTAGGATCCATCTGCAATAGTCTTGTTTTTCTCACCATTATAATTGGTAATCCCACTGAATGATAGTAAAGATCATCACCCAAATATTTGGTCAAATTAAGCAAGCTTTATTTTCTGTCAGACAGGGCTGTCTCCCTAAAGCAGGATTTGAGACAATGAGAGCAAACACAGGAGACAGTGGGCTTTATATAGCTTAAAAAATTGCAAGTCAGGGGTGGTGTTCCAAGGGTTTGGGGATTCTTTTTTAGTTACTTAGGAATTTGAATGAACATTTCAAAATTATTTAGCAAAACACCTTATCAGGGTGGAGTTCAGGATATGATCAGAGTATAGGGTATGGAACATGTCAAATTTCAGAAAATGGGTCAAGACACAGTCAAATTCAAGGTTTACAGAAAACAGCAATGAACTTCTTTTTGACCTTGTAATAAGATGATGTCTAATCTTAAGGTGGAATCAGGCTGGACCATCAATAATATGTTGGTTAGAAATCATTCTTTCATATAATTTAAAAATAGTAAATTAGTAGATATCCATTGGCCTTTACACTCATATCTTATAACCATGTTTTTAAGTAAGCTTAATTTTCTTCACTTAGTTTGTTTCTTTTATTTAGTTGGTTGGCTAGTGTTTGTTTTCATTTTGAGAAAGGGTCTCACTATACAGCACTGACTGGCATAGAACTCACTATATAGACAAAGATGGCCTTGAACTCATAAAGACCCACCTGCCTCTGCCTTCCAAGTATGTGATTAAAGGCCTGTGCCACCACACCTGAACTTTCACTTTAAAATCAAGCTTTTGAGAAAAGTATAGTATAGGAGGCTAAAAAGATACAATTTAGAAATATCACACTCTGGTTCAATCCTACCACAAACCTCTGTTCTTTTAATCTTAGTAAGTCATGTAACTCTCCCAGCCTTTTCAACATGGGTATCATATAGAGTCGACATGTAGTTTTGATACAAATACATATCAGTGTTTTATAAACCATAAATATTTATTATGATATTGAGTTGTATAACTGATATTTTAGAATATTTGCCTAAATAATATATTATCTCATTTTATTGAAGCACAATCATAAATTTATAAACAGTATACAAGCATGAAGTCTGCTGAAACACATGAAAAGGAATTATTTTTCTCTCTTTAAAGATCTATTTGTTCATTTATTTGTATGTATGTGCATGAGCCTGCATGAATATATGTGCACCATGGGTGCAGGAGCCCACAGAGGCCAGAAGTGAGGGTCAGATTCCCTGGAACTGGAGTTACATCTGGTTGTAAGCAGCCATGTAGGTTCTGGTAACCAAATTCAGATCCTCTGCAAGAGCAGCAAGCACTCTTAACCATTGAGCCATCCCTCCAGTCCCTTAATTTCTTCTTTTAAAGGAGTTCCTGGTAACTTGGCCTGAACAATTCAAAGTATAAATTAATATTTTATATAGAAAATGGATTAGTTTATTCTTTCTTCAATTTTTATTCTATTAAGGATTTTTTCTCTTTCCCCAACACACTCCACCATTTTCTGACACTTGCTACTTTTGAGTTTAACATAATTTAGGAAGAAAAAATGTTGTCTTTATCACAACACCTGTTGTGTCTGAACCATTGGGAATTAATTACTTCCTATCTACAATAGACACTTAAGGAAAGGCAGATGAATTTAGATGTATATGATGTAGCTACATACATACATAGACTTGCTTTTGTCGATAAGTTCTGACTTTTTTTAATTCTCAAGAGTTGAAAGGGGGTAATTAGTCCTCTCAACTACCTTGTCTCCATTAAGCTACATAAAGGAGTCTTTTTCAAAGAATGGCAGTAAACACTTGTAATTCTAGCATTTGTAGACTGGAAGAGAAGGATCATGAGTTCAAGACCAGTATAACAAACAAGGTGAAACTCTGTACCAAGAAACAAACTAGATTGTAACAGGTCTTTATTTAGATCACTAGTTTCCAAATAATGACATGGAGACTTCTTATTACATAGGAAAGTTTGGCCTTCACTTAGGCTTGTTCCAACTAGCTCTTAAAACTTAAATTAACCCATTTACATTAATCTACATTCTGCCACATGGTTCATTTCTTCTCCTCAGTACCATATGTCAGACATGCTCTGCAGCTCACTGATGAATCTCTTACCTCTCAGATTCTTCCTAGAGTTCCTATCTCTGCCTGGAAGTCCTGCCTATTCTCTCCTCCTTAGGTATTGATCATTCAGTTCTTTATTAAACCAATCAGAAAGTGCTTTAGGCAGGTAACATAAAACAGCTATAAATCTTCACACAGTGCGATCAACTATCCCTCAGCATTTCCCTATTTTTGTTCAAATAAAAAGGAAAGTTTTTAACTATAACACAGTAAAACTATATACAATAAGAACAATTATCAGGTAAAAATTACATTCACAATATCCAATCCATTTGTAATTTGGCAACTTTGGAGAAAGTACTCTATTATCTATTCTATCTTGGTAAGTCTAAAATTTTGTACCTAAATCACTTTCTATCATGACTTGTATTAGCAACCTAATGTCTTTTTAGACCTTAAAACATTTTCTAAGATAAACAACTTAAGCTTTTATGTTTCTCAACATTATAAACTTTACATCTCAATTTTGTACATGAATCACTTTCTATCATAACTTGTATTACCAACCTAAAAATGTCTTTTTAGACCTTGAAACATTTTCTTAGATAAACAACTTAAGCTTTTATGTTTCTCAACCTTATAAACTTCACATCTCTTTTGTGAGTTTCTTTTCTGAATTGGTAGCAAGGAAAACTCTAAACTAGAATTATCTAGACTTCAACCCCATCAGAGACCTGAGAAAGATGAAATTACCTGAGTAAACAGGAAGTACAGACAAGAAACTTCCAAAATTATAGAAATGACAGAGACAGTTGGCTGCTTGGATAGTCAGTCACCCAAGGTTCCTCTGCAACATTGGGACATCCATCTTCAGCCTACAGGCCTAGATTATCTGACAGACTTTTCTGTGAAACAGGAATTTTGAAGGACTGGCCTACCTTATCTTGGCAAAGTTCTGCAGTTAACTTCCTTTTTGCCCTGCTCATTCAATTTGGGCAGAATACTGTCAGCAGTCGAATTAAGGGCAGTTTCTTGCCCAATGGTTAGATTCGCCACATTTAAAGCAAACTCCATATGGAGGTTCTTCAAAGCCCATCATCTTCTCTGAAGTAGATTGGTGCTGCCCGAAGCAGACATATCTCACTGCCATGAAAAACCTTATGATATTAAAACATATTAAATGCCATATTCTGTATGTTTCTGAAGTGTTTGAAGACTACCTATCTATCTTAAATATATCTCTGTTTAACCTTGAAAACATACTTAATATGACTACAAGTTTGATTATTATAGATAACTACTAACCTACATTTCTTAATGATCCTAAACAGTTTGTAATAAGAGCTTTCAAGGACTAGAACTTTGCAATACATTTTTAAATGAGCTGCATAGGTACAATACCTTCAATAGAAGTAGAAATACATATATAGTATGTTATAATAAAAATAACCTTAAATTTATATCAATACACAAAAATCCATACCAATGTAAAATATTTGAGACTAGTAGTTGCTTTTAAGTTTAAAAGTAGACTCAATAATCTACCCTTTTATCCTCTCTTTCCTATATCCCCCTTTTGAGATAAGAGAGAAAGAAAGATAAAGAAAAAAAAGAAGGAAAGAAATACCTTAATCTACCTTCCTATGTTTAGTTTCTTCCTTGACCATGACCAATAATAACTTGCAACTAAGCCCCCTAAACAAGGATAAATATCCATTACCCACCAAATGACCAAAAATCACCTACCCCACCTCTTGGGAATCTTCTTAAAATTATTTCCTGTTGTCTGGGGACAACAGCATCTTTAGGGGACCCTGAGAAAATTAGGATAATGGTCTAGTCCTGGGAGAGCTAGCTGTATCATTTGTTGTCCAGGCTCTGTGTGACAGGAAAGTGCAGGGCTTATCAGAAGTCCTGGTTGGAGTAGTCTATGAGGCTGGACCATCTTAGCCATCCACTTTGAAGTTGTTCTAGATGCAGATTTTTTATGAAATCATAACAGAGGCATTCTGAGAGGCTGGATCACCTGGGATACTTGTCTTAATTTGTTATCTGGTCTTTTTCTTTTCTGAAAACACACAAACTTTTAAAGGTAACATACATATCTGCATTAACACAAGTTTGGAATGTGTGGTATGCACAAATCAGCTAAAGATGATTCTCTGCTCTATGTTTAAGTAGGTAAAAGGCATCTGTCAACTTTATAAGTCTGTTTGGACTACATAACCCAATTGTTTTTTGTTTTGTTTTGTTTTGTTTTTCGAGACAGGGTTTCTCTGTGTAGCTTTGGCGCCTTTTGTGGAACTCACTTGGTAGCCCAGGCTGGCCTCGAACTCACAGAGATCCGCCTGCCTCTGCCTCCCGAGTGCTGGGATTAAAGGCGAGCACCACCAACGCTCGGCTTACATAACCCAATTGTAATATAAATCTCCATCAATGCCATATGAAAGGATGACATGTAAGACTAGGTAGCCAGCAAGATTGAACATGGCTCATTTCAAAGCTGTTCACATTTCAAGGGATCAGCTTACACATCACGTGTCCTGTAGCCTTTTTTGGCTTTCTCTCCCATGTCTTCAGCCAAGATATTCAGAAGGTCTCCTCTAGTCAAATCTGATCTTTATTAATTTTGAAGGAATTCATAGCTGTTCATTTCCTGTGGAAACAAAAGCATAGTCTCTCCCCCAATGCAACACATTTCCTGACTTCCATTCTGAATTTAAGACATCCTTTAAATGTATGGGGTGGTTCAAGTCAGCAATTTATTTCATATTCAAATGTCGCAGTAGTTGTTGGTTTTTGTTCATTAGCACTTAAAAATTTAGAGTTAATAAACCACTATATAGAGTCCAAATGTCCTGTGTTGTATTTCCCATCTTTGAGTGGCTTATTCTATTTATATTTCTTTACTTTCTCTCTAAATATTTAACTTTATTTTCAAACTATTTACTTTTTCTATTACTGTCTATACATTTTCTTTTTTTTTCAGCACCTAGGTACATTTTCAATCATACTGTACCTGTTCAGAGGTTTTCTCCTATCTGGAACTGGCTTTCTGTGTGTGTGTGGCTCCAGGAAAAGGTTGCAAAACATGTTATAAAGTGCTTCTGTGTATCTACAAATTCCTTCTATGGCTCTCTTTAGCATATGGTGCTGGTGGCTGACTCTTACCCCCTCAGGTCTATGAATCAAGCCTTATGTCCACAGGCACCAGATGGGAGCTGCATTTACCTGCCTCAGCTCTGGGAAGTTACTGGGCCAAGCTGCAGCAGCCATTTCTACCTAGTCTCCTGTGGAGTAGCATGCCAGTTGCTCATAGGCCCTAAGCTTCGATATACGTGCCTCCACATTGTATGCTAAAATGTAATGGGTCTTTCTTTGGACCATGAGCTCCCAAATAATGACACAAAGACTTCTTATTAAATATGGAAGCATGGCCTTAGCTTAGGCTTGTTTCCAACTAGCTCTTAAAACATAAACTAACTCGTTTATACTAATCTATATTCTGCCACGTAGCTTGTTACCTCTCCTCAGTACCATATATCTGACTTGCTAAACATCTCACTGACAAATCCCTCAGCTCTCAGATTCTTCCCAGAGTTCCTATCTCTCCCCAGAAGTCCCACCTATCCTCTCCTGCCTAGCTATATGGCCATTCAACTCTTTGTTAAACCAATTAGAAAGTGCTTTAGGCAGGTGAGGTAAAATAGTGAAAATCCTCATACAGTGTGATCAAATATTCCACAACACTGTAGTTTATATTATTGGATAACTAGACATCTAGTCTATAAGTCAGGCAGTAAGCTAAGAAATGGATAATGGACAGAAATGGAGAGATGGCTCAGTGGCTAAAAGTCCTTGTTGCTCCTACAGAGGACCCAGTTTCAGTTCCCAGAATTCATATGGTAGTTAAAGACACCTCTAACTCCAGGTCCAGGGTATCTGATGCCCCCTTCTGACCTCTGTGAGCACCAGACATACACATGGTGCATAGCCATACATGCAGACCAAACACTCATACACATGACATAAAATAGATAAATGTAATATTTTTATTTTTTTAAGAAAAAGTAGACACTACATGACATATCCATCTTAGCTCACTCACACCACTTGTCATTATAAGGTTCATTTATTTGAAGAGATTTGATCATATTAGAACCTAATCAATACAATACTAACAGTTTTTTTACATATGGGGTCATTTCAACTCACATTAGAAATGTCAGGAAATACATGATGCAGCAATATAAATTGAGTCCTTATTTGTGCTGAACCTTTTTTATTTCCACACATATACATAAACATACATGTACAATAATCAGGTTTATTTGATTTAGTCAAATTAAACATGTAATCTTATTTTATTTTCTGTAGCTTCATGCCATTATCACAGTCTTCCTACATCAATCTGAATTTTTAATCACTGTATATCCTTATGGCTTAGACAGTCTCTGTCTAATCAACTTCATATTTAAAGGTCCAGTTACATTCACGCAACAAAATCCAAGAAAGAAAATGCAGGTATCGCAATAGCTTGTGGTGTGCCCTATAGCTTCTTCATCAATGAGGGCATCCATTTAGAGATGGACAGGAGCCTAACTCACAGAAACATTCAGAAACTCAAACAATACCTTTGTTTTCTTTCCCTTATCACTTCTCATGTATGGATATCTAATAGTTTTATCCATGGAAAAAGGAAAAGTATTGGTTTAAAATCATGTTAAAATCCAAAATCTCTAAAATCCAAAATGTTTTAGGCCCTGGTAGGATACCAAAAGTTCTATGTTCTGTTTCATATGCGAGATCTCAGTCATAGTATCCGCAAGAGGAAAATGACCTTCTAATCCTCTTTTCTCTGCAATATACCTTTTTTATACAGCTCATATTCTCCCATACAAGCTCACCTAAAGAAAGTGACAAAATGGCACATTTGCCTGAAAAGATAGCTCATCAAATAAAGGAATTTGTTGCCAAGTCTGATGACCTAAATACAATTCATGGGACACGGAGATAACTTCCACAATTTGTCCTCTGATCTCATGGCACATGTGCACACACACACACACACACACACACACACACACACAAATAATAATAAAATGGCACATTTGTAGGTTGGACATGACAATGGCAGATTCTCATTGATCCTTTACATAAGGCCAAGATCCATGTATACTCTCTGTATTTATTTTTTGATTATTCTATGCTCTGTAGTATAAAGATATTCTTGAAAATATCAAAAGGACCTGCATGTATCCTATGGGTAACAGTCATTTTATTAAAAGTATGTATTTATGTTTTTCTACTGCACAGAAAATCAAGTTGTTAGAGAAACTGGATTACAGTATAAGTGAAAAATCTTGCAAAAAATTGTGGAGATGAACTGATCCTTGTACGTGTGACATGAAGAAACAAAAATTATAAATGCTGAGTTATAGGTTAAAAATAATGAAAAAGAGAGGAACATCGCATAATGCTAAAAGTGAAGAACTGATCATGTATTAAAAGAGCACATCTGTCAGAGTCACAGTGAACACTTATGCCAATCATGAAACAAGCAAAGATCTATCAGGATGAAATGAAAATTTAAGGGAACAAGTTGGTTGCACAAATTGAAGAGAATATGCGACATTAAAATTTTTAAGGGCTTGTGGTGATAAAACATTTGAGGATCATGAAGAAGCAAAGAAATCCATTGATGGGTTTGCCAAGGTCATTAGTAGTGAAAACTTAACACCATAGCAAATCTATAATGTTGGTGAAACATCACTATTCCATCATTATCGCTCCTAGAAAGACACCACTGAGCTGATGAAAACAGTCCTTACAGGGATGAAGGATGCCAAAGACAGAACAGCCTTGCTGGAATGTTCCAATACAACAGTCATTCTTAAGGGTGAAGTGGCTGTAACTGATAAAAGCTTACATCCTTGTTGTTTAAAAGAGTGACTTTCTTACCACCCTATTACCACATTACCAAAATGGCATGGTCAACCAGAGGCATCCTTTCTAATTGAATTCACAAAGCTAGACTTGATAATGACTTTAATCTTAGGGCTCGTGAGATCTTTCAGCAAATCAACACTTTTGCTGCATAATACTGATGACCTGAGTTCAATCCTCAGAATCCACAGTGAAGGATAGAACCTACTCTTGAAAGTTGTCCTCTGACCTCCAAACCCACACCATGCTATGTGCATACACGCACACACACACACCTGTCTCTTATACACATCTAGATGTGTATAAGAGACAGGCCATAACCTTGTGAAAAGCATTTCTGCACTAAACTTTCTCCCAAATGTGGCTGCGTTTATTCATCTATTTGAGTAGGATGTGCATAGATCAATGAAGAATAAGCTTGCTACCAGCAATGAACAGAGGCATGACTGTGGACGGTTTCACAAGCAGGCTAGCATGAATAAGCCCACAGATGCAGCTGCCAGTCCTTGAAACTCAGTGACTGTAACACAGCCGTTCATACACATACTGGTATGGTCTGTGACTACATTTAGTGACAATGAATAAGGTGATGACCTTGAAGGATACTATATTTCAATTAAGAAATAATGCTAACCTTCTTAAGTATGCAAGAAATGTATACCATCAGAGCCCATCAGTAAAGTGGACGAAGTAGATATTGAAGTTTTTGACATGAATAATGAGGCTGCAGTTGTTCTTGGATCAATGGTCAAAGTGTTGAAACAGTACTGAGGCAAGGTATTCATGATGTTAGTGATGACTGAGGTGACATTGTTAACACCATGAAGAAAAATGCCTAAAGATAACAGTAAAGAAATGTCATGTGTTTATTGAAGGACAAAAATCTGCATTCATAACTCCATCAGTTTGTAAAATCAAAGGGAGACATCTAATACACACATACACAGCCACATTTGTTAATGAGGCAGATAACCCTGGAGAAAACATTTTCAAAATTCATTGAATGAAATGTTTCCTCAGTCCTAGAAAACCCACCTTCCAGTCCCTGAATTGTTTCTGATGTTTATTCCTACCAGAAAAAAATAAAATGCAGTATATAGTAGCCTTTTTATCTTAATGTAGCATCACAGATGGAGACTAAAAGATGCTGCTGTTTGCTGTTGGTACAGCTGATGCAGGGATTCTCTTGAATCCAATGTACTGCTTAGTTACCTTCAAGACATTAAGAAAATCAATGTTTATCAGTAGTATATAAATTTAGAGTCAGGATGAATGTTTGTGTCAAACAAACACATATTGTGCACGTGCACTGAGATAATGACACACTTATGTTCTGATGGTTCATGGTTATAACATGCAACAAAGCATGTTATGAATTATTAAAATTATTATATAAAATTACCTTCAAGAAATGTGTCTAAGAAACACAAGTGAATTTCATATTTAGACTCAGCTTCCATTTCCAGGATATCTTATTATGCAAATCAAATAATCCAAATTTTAAAAAAAATCCAAGATACATCTACCCCAATTATTTCAGATAAGAAACTTAAACCACTCTGTATACCATCAACTATTATTCAGCCCTTAAGATAAAGTATACAAGTATACCTCAATATATAGTATGCCTGGATGAAACTTGAAAATATTATGATAAATGAAATGAAATAAGCCAAGCACAAAAAGGCAAACATCATTGAGATATGAGATTCTTAGAGCAGTGAAACTCATAAGGACAAAATGTAGAAATAAGTGGGAAAGTTGATGATATGGGGACTTATTGGTTAATGATATTACTGCTTAGGAATGACAGGTCCCCAAAGTCTCATGAATTGAAGAATTTGATTCCTGATATAACAGTAACTTAGGGGGTGATTAGACCAAGAGGGCTCATTAATCTGCTGATGAGCTTATAGCTAAATGAGATATCCAAAGACAGGGCCCAGTTGAAGGAAACAGGTTATTGTGGTACATGAATTTGCACACTATTTTAGGGCCTTTGCGCCTTGTTCTGTAGTCCTCTGTTTCCTGGTTGCCATGAGGTGAGCAGAAGCATCCTCTGCATGTGCCACCATCTTCTGCCTCACCTCAGGCTCAAAGTGATGGATCCAGCTGACTGTGGTGTGGTGATATATTGTGTACCCTAAGAAAATTTACCTGAATATCAGAGAACAGAACAAGCCACTAGATTAAGCATAGAGGCCAGGCAGTGGTGGCACATACCTTTAATCTTAGCACTGGAGAGGCAGAGATCTGTCTGGATCTCTGTGAGTTCAAAGCCACCCTGGACTACATGAGATGGTGGCTGTGGCTTGTTCCTTTGACTCTCTGATCTTTCAGCATTTACCTCAATATCTGATTACAGGTTTTTTATTAAAAATCCATTTAGAATTTCATGTTATATCTGGTGTCCAACTTGGATAATAATAATAATCAGAGTAGATTCAATAATTAACCCTTTTATCCTCTATCTATATCCATTTTTTCTTTTCAGAGTAGATTCAATAATCTACCCTTTTATCCTATCTTTTTTTTTAGAGTAAATTCAATAACCTACCTTTTTATCCTATCATTTCCATAGAATTCATTTCTATATCACTGTGGATTAAACTCTCTGAAACCAGGAACTGTAAGAAAACTTTTATTGATTTTCCCAGGTATTGGATCACAGCCAGAGAAAACTAAAGAATAGAAATAGTCAAACGGGTCTTAGAGTCTCAGTTTGGAATGATGAAAAGCACTGGAGATGGATTGTGGTGATGGTTGTACAAGAATATCAAGGTGTTTAACACCATGGACTTGTACACTTGATTTGTACACTTGTACATATATATGGTTATATATATACATGTTATAAATATATATAAAACCACAATAAAAATATTTTCTGAGATAACTTATAGATTGAGGGTGGGGCACCTCTAAGTTTCTGCAAGACATGACCTGAACAACAGGTTAGAGAAGTGTGTATTTTGTTGGCTTCCTGTTGGAAGTCATACTTTCATAGCATCATTCCATGTGCACAAGTACCTATAATCATATAAAGGTTCTTCCATTATAGTAGGCACAACCACCAATAAAGACAAGCAAAAATAAAAGCTGAAAACCTAGGTAATCTATCAACAAATTCTCAGAATGGTTGGTTTTGTTCAAGAAAAAAAATGAAAAATGAAACCCCTGCTGGTTAAAAGAACAGACTATCCGGCTTGTAATGGGGGAAATTATTAAGGCAACTCCATGTAGTTAACAGAAGGTTTATTTAGGGCAACTTACAGCAAGTAAAGGGGTTGGTCAAAGGGTCCAGGAGAGGTGAGGTGCAGTCCAGCAGTGTTCTCTGGAGAACTCTGCTTGGTCTTTTATCCAGCGTCCAGGATCCAGGAACCAAGAGGCCAGCACCACGGATCTCAGGTCTTAAAGGCTCCCATCTCGGTCCACCCCAGGGGGAGGTCCTAGGTAGGCTTGGCAGTTACCAGAAGCTTCAGTAGGGGTTGTGCTTCCAGGTCAAAGCTGGAACTGATGCCCACTACAGGCTTCGATAGAGATCTAACATTCCAGTTGGCCTAAATTCAATCATCTTTTGGCTAAGGAACCACTTTAGGAAAGCAGGCTCACCTTAAACACCAAAAGATAGGTAGAATAATTAGTTCTTTAATGAGAGACTACTATTCCTTCCTAGCTCAGAAGCGTATGGACTGTATATAGTAAGTCTGCCCACTTTTCTGAATGAAAAGCAAAAACATTCCCTTAACTAGGTTCAGTTTCTATTCCAAGCATGACTTCCTTAGCACTTTGGGCATTTCCCTCAATTTTTAATCTGCCTCTAAAGCTTCCCTCCCTACTGGGTGGCTGCTTGAGGTTATGCCTCTGACCTCCATGCCAACTTCAATGGCATGACTTTTTCTCTTTTCTCCACCATTCTCCTCCTCTGGGTAACAGCTGCTGTTTTACAGCCTGCCTGCCTGCCTTATGATTTTTGCTTTTGAACTCTAGTAAAATTGTCCTTGTGCTTTCATTTGAGTCCATTCTTAAACTTTATTATTAATGAAACTAGGAACTATGAGGATTTCTCCTATATCAATCAATCTTAAAGACAGGCTCTGAGTTCTAATGTACACACACACACACAATTTTTTTCATAGTTTAGATTAAAACCGAGAAACTTCTGTCTCTACCCTGCCCATAGTGCAGTATTGTTACAACTGATGGGAAACAAAGTGTACAAAAGCCAGAAGATAGACATATGGAAATTTTTTTGTTGTAATAGCTAGGAGACAGCCTTACTCCTTGGAGGTAAAGTCTTTGTCTTGACACCAGGCTTCTTCGATGAACCACTAATATTCCCAGCATGAGACTTCACTGAGCAACTCTAATTCTTGATCTAAAGAATAGGCTTTAAAACATAGATCAACTAGGTTGGCTGAGGTCATGTACTTGGACAGGTATCCTGATTCCCTTTATGGTACTTTTTCCAAAAAGAGACTCATTGTCCCAGCTCATGGATATACACGAAAATGTAGACTTTGAAAGTAGTGTTAACTATTTGT
This sequence comes from Neotoma lepida, assembly GCA_001675575.1. NCBI lineage: Eukaryota > Metazoa > Chordata > Mammalia > Rodentia > Cricetidae > Neotoma > Neotoma lepida. The sequence goes on along the minus strand of LZPO01044553.1, from coordinate 80,999 downwards.
TTAGTTGTACTCTGAACAAAGAAAACTTTTGTGGCAGAACAATTGTCACACAATAAATACATTTTAGTGTTTCAGGTTCCTTGTCTGTAAACGAGTGTTGATTTGTCTTTAATGGTGATAAGGACTGATTGGGGAAAAAAATTCTTACAAAGAATGGCCACGTTTGAGGCATATATCCTGGGAAACATAAATACAGATACAGAGCAAGATATCCCGAATTCTACAGCTTGGACTTTGTAAAGGAATTGACAAGAAAAATCCTGATGTTGAGAATGGCTCAGTTATAATCAGTTGCTGAAGTTATTCTGACAATCAGGTACAATGCAGAAGGGCAGACACATTCTAAGGAAAGGTTAAGGTTTCCTTGGCAACTATCAAATGCATTGTTAATGTCCCCTAGGAAGTTTTTGGTCAATAATGACTGAAGTGCTATAAACTATTTTTAAACTATCTTTTGAGTTAATTCTATTCTCCTTTCAAAATCCTTTTCCCCTTAAATTTACTTTAATTGCTTAATTAATGGTTACTTAGTGAAGGTTACTGAATATTCTGTTGAAGGAAAGGTTTTGACTCTTTCTGTCAAATAGAATTAAAGATGTCAATGAACATGGAACTGTTTTGAAAAGATCTGAGAAAACTCTAATGTAAAGGAGGAATCAATCCAGGAAATAATCAACCAAAGTTGCAATTACAAGTGCCTGACTAATCTGATTATTAATATAAGTTATAGAATTTTCATATTTGCAAACCTTATAGCAATTCATTTGCATTAGTTACCCCACAAATCAATCCAATTAAGACTTTTAATAACTCTCTTCATTCTATGGATGAAAAACTTAAGACCACCGGGTGTGGTCACACATGCCTTTAATCCCAGGACTTGTGAGGCAGAGGTAAGTGGATATCTGTGAGTTCAGTCAATCTGCTCTACATAGTGAGTTTGAAGCCAGTTAGGGCTGCCAAGTAATAGTCTGCCTCAAAAGCAAATGGACAAAACAAAAATACTTAAGACTAGTTACAGATAACCAGATTTTTTGCCCATTTATTAGCAGATAATCCTTAACAAGTGTGGATAGAAATGAGAAGAGATGGAAGTTATTATATCATTACAATTAGTATACCATAGTACAGATGTTCCTCAACTTACCATAGGACTTATTGCTAAAATTCCTTCCCAGGGGGAGACATAAGCAACATCTACCCCTTCTCCAAAGATCCCAATGACAAATTGAGGCATGATACTTCCAAAGTTCACCCTGGGAGAACCAATGAAGCTTCCTTGCAGAGCATGGGTGAAGAGTTGCTTACAGGGATGTGGTTGCTCCTCCACCCCCCACAAGCAGGTTGTCTGTGGAAAACCTTTATGAAACAAGGATAAGGGCTTCCCCACAGCTGTACAGATGGAGCCATCCTTTCCTTTTCTCCCTCAGACTATATATTCTACCCCCTCTCCAAGGCTGAGTGCAATTAAGTCAAAATTGTATACAACAGGTGTATACTACAGGAAGCAGCTAGATACTCATGTGAGGGCCCTCTGACCCTCCCCACTCCTCCATGAAGGTATGTAAATAGACAGCAAGTCTAGATGGGATGATTTTTGTGCAAAAAGGTGCAGCTGAATCCAAGATGGTGGTTTCTTGAATGAGAGGACAGTCACTCAAGGCTGTCTTGATAAATTCCCCTGAGACTGAAAATATCAATAAATTGAAAAATGTATTAAATAATCCTCAAACAGTATACCTTAGTCCAGCTTATCCTGAACATGCTCAGAATATCTACATTAGCCTATATTTAGGAAAAGCTAATGCAAAGCCTATTCTATAACTAAGTGGTGAATATCACACACACATTCACTGGTGGATGCTTCATAGATAAAATGGCATACAAAAACAAATAGTTCCCAAATTCTGGCAGGACAGTACATTGTAGAATTATGGGTTGTTTACCCTGTGATCCTACAGCTAATCGGGAGCTACAGGTCACTGCTACTGCCCAGCATTACAGGAATATCATACTATATGCCACTAACCTAGGAAAAGATCAAAATTCAAAATGCAAAGTATGGTTTCTACTGAATTTGTATCACTTTCACATAACTTTAAATTTGAAAAATCACCAGCCAAACCATTACAAATCAAACCATGATGCCTAGCACCGTCTCTAATTGGAATCTACTAAGTCCTACTTGATAGCATTCTTGGTGCCACAAGAATCTGGTAGCAGACAAGATAAAGCAGTCAAGTCTTTACACAGGCTAAAGATGTATGAGAGACCCTCTGATACTAAGTTAATCAATAACAGCTTCATTGATACCGTCAGTTGAAGTCACTGAAAGTGTTTGCGGAATTGGCTCTCAACTCTACCAAAATTCATCAGTTCTTTTAAATTATAAAAATCAGTCAAGAAATATACTTTATTCAAGATGATTTTCTTACCAGACATTAAAAATATGATTACTTTTGCCAAGGACATAACAGTTAACGTGAGTTGTATTATTAATTAATTTTTACCAAATATTGCCAAGAGCACACTATTGATTGTTTAAAACTCATTCATACAAAGGTAATTATCTTAGAGAGGTAATTGAAAAAGCAACTTCAATAATGCAATTCGAGTCTTACATCTGTCTCAATGATAGGCATCAGAATACAGTTGAAAGAAAAAGTAGAGAGGAATGAGCTTGTAAATGGACTGTGTATTTATTTAAGAACAGCCTTGAGACTCATATTGCTTTACTTATAAGTGATCTTAGCTTCATCCTTTTCTTTGTCTTACAAATCAGCATGAGTATACATACATGCTTCACGAGTTTAAAGCTTTTTTTTTCTTAAAAATAAAATTTCTGCAACCAATTTGTATGTCTTGGAATCAGCCCTTTAGCACTGTAAACAATTTTTTTAATTACAAGATTGGATGCTTTAATTAACTCAAAATACATACTCCTCTAGAAAGTCTGTGTTCATTATAGCACCTGGTATGTTCAGGATGCTAACAGAAACTAAACAATCAAGACACTAGCAAGGAAAGAACTCAGCTAAGCTACTTCCCTTGATTTCTTTTGTTACCTTTCTTGGTTTTTAACAGAAAAAGAAAATTCAGTGTTCTAAAAAAGGTGCTAAAAGCAATAAAATGTTACCAATATTGATTTGAATATATTTTGACTGCTCCTAAAGAAAATGAATTTCGTCTGTGATTTAACACTAGATATACAAATTTCAAGAAGAAATAATCATCATAATCACCAAGAATAATATCTAAATGATCATACTGCTTTTTTTTTTTGCAGAAAACTAGTTACAAGTGACAGCTGTCTTTAATGGAGTCATTTTCCTACCACATAAAGTACCTGGTACATTATCTAGAACATAGCAGTTACTCACTGTCAGACCTTTCATGTACTAATGCACCTACCTATAAGTTCTTCTCATGGTGATCCATAATTATCACTTTGCCACTTTTTGAAGGAAAAAGTAGAGTAAATTATGGTGTGGTGGCTATTTGTGGTATCTGGATAGCAAAGGGGATCTGAGTAAGCAGTCTGCTAGACGTATAGTAGTAAATTGGCCAAACAAAAATGGAAAATAAGGAAAAGAAGTTGTAGTGGAAGAAGGTATAATGACACCATATTGAGGATGACTTTGACATCAAGAAAGATCAAAGTTTGGGAAAAGAGTCACATTTCCGATTTCTAAGTAAGCCATGACACTGAAGCTTTGACTCATGTAGTCAGCTTCTGGACAAAACACCCCAAAGGGATTTCCTGTGACCAGTTTTTATGTTTTGTGTTACGTAACACTACATTATAACCTCAAAGACTGATGAAATTAATGGCCCAATGAAAAAGCAGATAGGTTTGCATGGAAACTACAAGCAGCCTTAGAGCAATGAGGCAAGAGAATCTGTCCTACCTTGGAGGGTATTGTTTGGGATGATAGCCCCATCTTAAATGCCTCTGTGGCTCATGGGTGAGGTGAAACCATTACCTTGCCTGGGAACATGAACCCCTAAGCATCACAGGGAAAGGTTTAAGATAATAGATGGAAGACAAAAATTGACAGGCCTGTGAAGAAAAGGCAGAATCCAAAAGGCAATGGGAAACTGTGAAGTCAAGAGCTAAGAAGAACACTCAGTAGCAATAAGAATAGGCAGAATTGCTGTAAAAGTTAAGTGGAAATAGAAGGCTCAACTTGAATCAAGAGAATTATTTACTTCTAGAGCTGAGTTTCGAGCACTCAAGGCCAATGGTATCCCAAGTATGATCTTTTTGGCCAAGGACCGAAATGATTTCTTATGCTTCCTTTTTTTCTGATATATCTTTACAACAGTCACATTGCCTGGGGAAAAGTGAGATTGCTACTGCCCCTTGCAATATGAAGCTACAAACAAACACATGAGACACTGTCCATCCAGTCACTGTTCCTTATCCTTATCGCTGTTGCTAGTGTTATCCTTCAGAAAAAGGGGAGGGAACACTGAAGTTCAAGTCAAGAGACCTAGGAACTGTATCAGCTACACTGTTTATGGCCATAAGAAACAGAAAATCCTGCACTTTAAGATCTTAAAAATAGGATGCTCTGAATCTCATATACCAAGATGTCCACAGAAATGGCAGTTATTGGTATGTATGTCAAAGTACTGCCTGTTTCTCTACAGTTCCATGGTCTCTGCCTCTGCCCTTCTTGGTGAACGACCATCCTTGTCAGGTCTGTGGATGGGTTGTGGCAATAGGTCCCAGAAGCAAATGAAAAACATTCCCCGGAAGCCATTCCAGAATCAGATCATGCACTGGTGCTAAAGCCATCAATCTTTGCAAGAAGAGTAGGAGTGCCAGTAACATCTAAAATCAATTAGGGCTACTTCCCATGGACATTAATGCATTCATTCTTACCAGAGGGGGATGGATACAGGTATAAAATCTGGGTTCCATTAATACAGAAAAGAGAGTTAAGGAAGCACATGTTGGCTGAGACAGCAATAACTTGTGTTTTAGGAACCATGTCACATAACTAAAGGCAAAGACAAGGAGATCTCTGGGGACCTTTCCTGACATTCTGACTGAAGGACCCAGAGCTACCTCCTACTTTATTTCTACAAGTAAGGAAAATTCTCACAACCAACTTAACTCTTTTTGGTAGTTCTCAAATTTTGGCAATGATCAATCCACTGTTCCCACATTAGTTTATTCCATTTAAACTAACAGGACACTCTCTGATGGCTTAATCAAATAATGGCTGTCTCTACTATATTCCAGTCACAGTGCTAGATGCTGACGACAGAGTGTGAATAGTACATACATTTTTGTGTTGAAATCTAGTAGTACTTGTCTCAACCTGTCTCCAGAAGAGCCCCAATCTCCTCTGTCCATTTTAGGCAATATAAGACAGACTTAACCACCATAGTATCACTATAATCTAATGTTAAGTTGATGTTTCTTAACTGTTAAAAGAATGAGGAATATAAAGGATATGTTATATGGAGGGAATAAAAGACCAACAGTCTTACCTTATTAGTACTACAAAGTGATGAGACTGGTTTTATTGTTTTGTTTTACTGGTTAACTGTTTTTGAGAGCAATTTAATAAA
>LZPO01044553.1:61790-74940 GCA_001675575.1 Neotoma lepida | reverse complement strand
GCCCAGGCTGGCCTCAAACTCAGAGATCCGCCTGCCTCTGCCTCCCGAGTGCTGGGATTAAAGGCGTGCGCCACCACCGCCCGGCCATAGCCACACTCTTACACCCATATAATGCAAACACAAATAATAAATAAATAGATAGATAAATAAATAAATGTTTAAACTAAAGCAAGATGTATCATTTTAAATATTTATCTTACTCCAATGCGATTTATTGTTGAGGAAAATTCTCACCTGAATTTTAAGATCACAGCATATTTGTCATCAAAAAGGAAGTATTAGCTTATGTATTAAAACTATAAGATTGTTTCTAAAAGGGAAACATAAAATTTTTCTAATGGCTGTAACCTACCACTAAATGTCATCATATAAACTTATGCATGAGACAGAAAAGACTTTTTCTTTTTCTTCTCTTCTCTTCTCTTTTCTTTGAGAATAACCATGTATATCTTTTAACTATGCCCAAGGACAACTTTGAGGCTTTTTAACAAGAACAAGTAAGAAAATCAAAAGATGCAAATTTCAGTTCCTACAAAGGTCTGTCCATAAGGCCTCTCTAGTAGAATATTAGTACAAGAATGATTAGCTGGTATTGATGAGATGGCAGCTCAATTTAGCTTTCCTATTTGAGAGCATCACAATAGGCAAGAAATTATTTGCTAGATGGCAATTTCTATCAGAAAAAATCCAAGATATCTCTACAGTCATTTCACAAGAAACCATAAGCCCAAATACACTCCTTTAAAATTTCAACAAAAATATCTTCCAGAAAGAAATCTGAATGAACTTATTCTAATGAAAATATTGCCCTTAATTCTAACCAATTTTATCATAAAAATAAGTTGCAAAATATGGAGAGTAAGAACTGCAATTGTGTTATTAAATGTTGTACTTTGATTTTTGTTGCTGTAATAGAACATTCTCATCAGAAGCAGCCTGGAGAGAAGAGGGATTTCTTTGGCTTACATGGTCTGGGGAAGCCAGGAAGGAACTCAGTCAGGAGCCTGGGTGCAGGAACTGAAACAGAGACCATGGAAGAGTGCTGCTCACTGGCTTCCTTCCTCTAGTCTGCTCAGCTACTTTTCTTGTGTAGCCCAGCCCCACCTGCCCAGGTATGGCACTACTCACAGTGGGCTGTGCCCTCCTGCATCAACTAGAAATCAATTAAGAATATTCCCACCAACATGTTCATAGACCATCTAATGAAAGCAATTCCTCAATTGGAGTTCCCTTTTCCCAAGTGTGCCAAGTTGATAATTGAAGCTATAACACTAAACACAATTTTCTTTATCATCCTGAATAATCAACTTATGTATAGCTTTTTAAAAATTGCATACAGTTTTTAAAAGTTTATAGTGTACTGGATTATGATTTTAGTTTATGTAGTAGGATATCTAGGTGAATTTTCAAAAAGTGTCAGCCAATGTTGGGCACCAAATATGTTACCAAGGATTTGGAGGTCCCTTTTGTGGGTTCTTGGTCTCATTGATAAAAGAATTTAAAAGTGGACTCTGAAGGAAGCTTGAGGGCTATTTTATTAGATTTTGAGAGAAAAATAACAACAAAGCAGGCAAGCTATCAATCTTAGCAACTGCTGGCAGGATGGAGATAGATAAGAAGAAAGGAGATAGTTAGGTCTTTTGGATTAGGGCCCAAGAAGACAGTCACCAATGGAAGTCAGGAAAATAGCTGCTTGGGGAGTAATGTATCTCCAGAGAAAGAGTGACAACATCCAATGTACCCAAGCAAGCATGTTTATAGTTTTGGATGATGTCGAAAGAAGGACTAGAAGGGGAGGGAGAAGCTTCTCATTTTTAATTAGAACTTGGAGAAGTGAGTAGGCTAAGCAGTAACAATTTGTCAGAGACTACATCAGGGGTAGTTTCTCCTGGGATATATAAGCACATTATCTAATTAAGAAGATTATTCCTCCCATCACTTTATCAGGTGAATCAGTCTTCCTGAGAGGAGCTCCCCTAGCTAGATGATTGGCAGACCCCGTTTGATTAACTCGTAATGCAAGGCACAATAGTATGTAATATTTTGGGCAGTTTAGAATATTACGTTTCTACCCAATGCCAGGGATGGAACTCAAATTCTTTCTCTTGACAGGAGGATGTAGTTTGTCCTCAACTGGCCTCAAAAAGCCCTGATCCCTCTACCTTTTCATATCATACTTTAAATCTTAAGGGGAGGGGAACAGAGCTGATTCTGAGGGAGCATTCCATTCTCAATGGCCTCTAAGCCTGCTAATGTCTGTCTTGCTACCTACCATCAGAAAGAACTTACTATTTGATTAGGAAAATTAGATTTAAGTTAAATAGTTTTCATTTAAAGCTCCAGTTAGAGAATAAAAATTATCATACACCCAAAAGTTCCTTTATTGTGTTTTGTTGTCATTGTTATCATTTTATTTTAATTGAAGCACATTAACTATACACATTTACAAGGTATCTTGTGATTTTTCGGTATATGTACACCATGCATAATGATCAAATGAGGGTAATTAGCATATCCATCACCACAAATAGTTTTCATTATTTTGTGTTGGAAAGGCTCAAAACCCTCCCTTCAGGCTATTTTGAATTGCACAAAAGAAAATGATTGCTAAGGATGGTCATCCTACTTGTTTGAAGGAAACTTGAGTGCTGGAGAGGAGGCTCACAGGTTGAGAGCTCTTGCTGCTCTTGCAGAGAGAACTGTAGTTCAGATCCTAGTATCCTTATCAGGCAGCTCACAAACAGCTCTATCTCCACCTCCAAGAGATCAGATGTCATCCTCTGGTGCCCTCCTTGGGCACCTACACACTCGTATGCATATACTCATGCAGCTACACACACTCACATACAAATAAAAACAAAATAAATAAGTCTTTAAAAAGAAAAGATAAAATCTAACTGCACAACTGAGCATTTTGTCAAGTTGCATTTGAGAGAGAACTGGGTTATCTTACTGTGGAAAAGCTTGTAAGCACAAGTTATAATTAGGATTTGCAAGGCGATGCAAGGATTTTGGTCCAAATACTTACTCCATCTTTGAACAAGTGACAAGTTAGAGTCTTTCCTTGACTGACAATTGTCTACTACTCTAGGTAGCAGATGAAATTGTATGGAATGGTAGATAAGGAGCCTTCCTCCTTGTCTGGACATCTGTTAGGCAGTCCTGGGAGTGAGGGTGGGTGGCAAGGATGACTCCCTTTGATGCAGACATTAAAAGGTTACCATTACTCTAGAGGGAGTTTGGACAGACCCAGGTCACTTTCAGTTTAGCAGATTATTACACTATTTGTTAGCTGGCAACTTCTGTTTATTTTAATCATGATTCTTCAACTTCAGTGGAGTAAGGAATTATCCTGGGAGGTGAAAAAACATGGTTATCTTTTTCTTGGTGGAAAACTCTTTCTCAAACAGCTGCTTGATTTTGTCCTTAGGTTTCTGAGGTGTCTGCTCATGTGTCACCTTCACACTGAATCTGTATGCAAATCTCATTGAAAGGTTGAATTCGCCCCCTCCCCATTTTATAATTTTCTCGTTGGCAGCTTTACTTTCTCTGCTTAGCACTTATCACTGTGTAGAAGCTAATATGCATATAAGTGTCTAAGTGCTTATGTTAGGCTTTATTGTCTGTATTCTGTGCTAAACTGTAAATTCCATATGAGCAGGGGTTTTTGTCCTCTATATTCATTCTTGTGGTCCTAGTTCTTTGAATATGAATTGGCACATTTAAAAAACAAACAAACAAACAAACAAAAAAAACAAAGGAAGGAAAGAAGGAATGTAAAAGAGAAGGAAGTACAAAAAGAAAGGAAGCCATACCAGGGAAGGTGGGGGATTCCAGATTCTAAAATCCCTTTTCTTTTTCCAAATTTGGCTCAAAATATTTCATTTTCATTAAAATGGAAGTTATTTAGGGAACACTCTACCTCCTTTAATTACTGAAAAGACTGCAATTAAATAGAGCTGCCTGCTAGTAGATGGAGGGAGCTTCAATCAGTTAGCAAGAAGGAGAAAGGTTATACTAAATCAGCAGGGATGCCAAACAGCTTGGTGGCAAGGTGTTTTTAAATTATTTTATTACACACTGTTAACTGATGCAGAAGCGAGGGTGTGGAGAAGGAGTAGCATGGCGATGGTGGGAGGAAACAGAGGGTTATTGCTTAGACCTGAATCACTTTGATTGAAAAAGAAAAAGTGTTTTCAAAAAATCAATTTTCTTGCTTTTAATCACTTGTATAGGTTGTACATGTTACAAGATATATTTTAATCTCAAGACATAATACCTTTAACTAACAGATATAAAATTACAGATCTATTAGAAGAGTATGTTCTATCATCATCATCATCACCATCATTATGTGTGTGTATGCATGTATGTGATAAATATGTGAGTGTGAGCACATGCCTATCACCACAAATGTGTGCAGGTCAGAGAGCAACTTTTGGGAGTCAGTTCTCTCCTTCCAGGAATCAAACTTAGATCATGGGGCTTGCCCGGCAAGCACTTTTATCTGATGGGTCATGTCACCTACTTAACTTTAATACCAACTAATGATAGCATGTGTGTGTGTGTGTGTGTGTGTGTGTGTGTGTGTGTGTGTGTGTGTATAGAAACACACACAGTGTTTGGCTGAAATAATTATCAATACACTGAAAAGTACATACACAGGAAAAATGTTCAGTATGAACCACAGGTAATAATTGAAGCAAGTGACTTGTGTTTGGAACATACATGTGGTTTGTGTATCCCTCATTCCACCACTGTTTACAAAAAAGAATTTTTCAAAAGAAGTTTAGCCAAAATGGTTTTGTTCTTTACCCTGAAAAAAAATCATCTCTAGTTTGTATCTCTTATATGTGTGTGTGTGTGTATAATAATCGATAAGAAAAAATTTTAACTGTTGTGTTCCCCACCGACCACAGAACTTTCGTCTCTAATTATCTCATGGTAATCAAATGTAAATCACGAAATTAAATGTAGAAGAGAATATGTACTTGACTCCAAGGTAAATTTAGCAATGTAAAATCAAATCCCACATAATTAATCTGAGAGTAGAAAATGAAATCATGTATCTTGTCCAAGAACACAGAATAGATACTGACAAGGCAAAGTGTATCTCAGAAAGAGAAAATAGAAGTTGTCAGGAGCTAGGCCACCTGAACATGAGTCATCTTTATCCTTACTATACAATGTTTTGTTGTTGTTGTTGTTGTTGTTGTTGTTGTCATTGTTTTTCCCAGACAGGAAGATGACCAGTCTTAGCCTGCAAATGCTTCCCTAATGGGCAGCACTACACAGGTATAAACTGCATCGCTGCAAATGTATGTTGTCTCTCAAAAAGGTACCGTACTGTCTGCTCAAAGGCACTGAAGTAAATGAAAACACAAATATATTCCAAGTCACGTAGTTGCAAAGGGCTGAAACGAAAGCACTGCTGAACTAGTATATGGATTAATGTTGCCTTTTGCTGTCAATTCCAGCAAACACTACATCAAATTTGTAGCTAGGGCTGATTCATGTTAGAGCGTTCACTCTCAGATTTTTGTCTCCAGAAAGCCTGTTCCACAGTTTATGAAGCTGGATACATAAGAGTTATGCATAACCTCGGAAAGGCTAAGGGGCATCGCGTTCACTGGTATGGATCAGTGGTTAAACAGTTAATTATTTTCCCCACAGCAAAGAAGGAATATTTTTTTTCCATTTGAAGATTTTTATCCTATATACAGTAGATTTGTGGAATATGTGATTGTACATCGGTTGATTTTTAAAACATATATTGCAATTCACCTTTTAAAAAATGGACAGGGCATAGGCTTATTACATTGCCTTTAATAATTCCGTAATTCTGTAAGGGAACAAATACAGTTAAGAATAAATTCAAAGCCCCAGGACTACAAATCATTAAACATGCATACATAATACCCAGATATGCCATCAAAACATTGGTATTAAAAAGAAGAGGCCATGATTTCTACAGAGAAACGTAAAAATCAAAACACTGTCTTTTGTCAGAAATACAGGCTACCTGAAGCATAAAGCTTAAGGGATTCTAAAGCAGCATAAATCAGTCGAGCTTACTAAAGCCGGCTGACCTACCTGTTAGGACCAAAGCAGGAGGTAAGGCTAAGCTCTACGGGGTACACAAAGGGTGAGGAGATATGCAGTGCCAGCAGCGTGCCACAGCGATTGCATTGTCACACTGCTGGACTGCAACTGCAGTATGGAGCTCGGAGAAACGAGGAAAGGTGTCCATTGCTCACATAAGTGAGTTCTAAGGAGCAGCCAATTGGCTCTCCTCTGTCCTATCTGTCTCCATGCTCCCAAGGAATGTCCTAAGACTAAATCTCCTCTGAAAATAATCAAAGCTTCAGTCTGGAGAGAGCCTTTAGAAACATGAGCTCAGCCGCAAAGCTCAAAAAGGTAAAAACTTAAAAGAGAGAGAGAGAGGTGGGTATGGTGGCACCATCTGCAATCCCAGCATTCGAGACGTATAAGCAAGAGGATTGTGAGTTCCAGGCCAGCCTCAGCTACATGGTAAACACTGCTTGTGAAATAAGCAAATTAAGAAGAGCTGGTATCAATTTGGCAGGGTTCCTGTTGTTTCTGGCAGTCAAGGAGAGCAGATAATCCTGTAGCCAAGACATTTTGCTACCTTTCCACTAGGAGGCGCTGCAGGAACACAAGGATCAAGATTTAAACTGCCAGAACTAGACTTGCCAGGCAAAGGTTTGTGAGCAGTTTATCTTCTGATTTCCTTCAGGGAGGCCCGCGCAGAATTGCTTCAGAGCTTCGCAAACACGTTTTGTTTAATTTCAACCAATACTTTTGGATCACCTACTATGAGCAAGGCTCATTGCCAGATGCCGTGAGAGACAAAGAGATAAGTGACATGACCCCTGTTCTTAAGTGGCTCATAAATTAGTAGTAAAGAGTAGTGGCGGCAGGTGAATAAAACATCTTCTGAAGTACCTATATGAGAGCATGAATTATAATAAAGTACACAGCAGCAAATGTGAACATAAAGTGATATTATATTGATAGGAAGGATAAATCATACTTAAATGGGAGAAGAAGCAGGAATTAGGAAAGCGTTTTGCAGGCGCCTCAGCACTCCGACTGACAGGCTTACTGGGGAGATTTCAGAGAGTATAGGATGTACTTTGGCTGGATTGTTTCAAACGCCCAGAACAGGAGCTGATGCTTGCAAACTATAGAAAACTTCCATATGCTGGGTACCTAGAGCCAGTGGTTATGACAGGAGGCCCAGAGTCCCACACAAAGCTGATCTTTCACATTGGAAAAGAGAAAGCTAAGATTTATATGTTTAATTCTAAGTATCAGTTGGAAGGTATTTATCACAATTTGTTTACAGAGGATAGCAGGGGAACACAGCTACTTCCATACACTTGACCATACACCTCCATTGGGGAAGGTCATCCTGCTTCATCCAGAGAGGGCATGGCTTCAGGAGGGACACAAAGAACAAAGAGGGACAAAGGGAACAGTTGCCTAGCCAGCCAGATCAGCTAAATTATCCTGGGTGATCAATGGGATGATAGATATTGCAGTAAGATCACCCTCACATCTTGCAGGGCATTTCTGAATCAGATTCACATTTGAGTATTTCAGGCTGCCAGCCATAATGTGGGTGGGCCTTGTAGAAGGCTGAATAGAACAAAAGGTTAGCAAGCCTACGTTTGACTCAACAGCTCCCTCTGGCTCTCCAAACTTTTGGCCTCTCAGCTAGATCTGAAATTTGGGGTTTCTTAGGTCTCAATCAAGCTGCAGTCCAAAATTTGAACTCACTATTCTATACAATCATATAATTCAACTTTTTATATGAACCTTCTGGACACATTCACATACTATTGTTTCTGATACTCTGAGGCGTCTTGGCTACTACTATGACTTTGGCATGAGGCACACAGTTCAAATTTGTGCGTAGAAGTACTTATGATAATACAGTCCATAAACCACTCTATACTTCTTATTATGTGCATCTCTTACTGAGATATCAGCTAAACAAAAGTATTTCTTTAATGAAGTACAATTGTGTTTTCAACTGCATTAAATGTGGTCCCTAGGGGGGAATATAAGAGTCTTTTAGGTACTAACCCTTTTCACATACAGTGAGTTTGGGGAGTCAGAGAAACTGAAATTCATGTTATTATTCAACTGTTTATTAGCTGTGTACATTTAGGTAGGTTTCATCAAGGTGTGATTTTTACATCTGTACCAGAGACTATTAAGTTCCATTGCATAAACGATCTCTGTCAAATGTTTAGCACTTTAATGATACTCCCTACTGTCAACTGACCATGCCTCTACATTCTATAAAGATCTTTCTATGGAACCATGACTGGCCTCAAAATTGTCATCCTCCTGCCTCAGTATTCTAAGCACTGGAGCTACAAGTGTGCAAAACCACAGCCTGTCATTTATATTTTATATTGTTCCTACTAGTTTCAAATATTAGGAAAAGTTTCCTGATCATCCCATTGGTGTTAGTTTTTCTAAGAGTGGGAGAATATAACTTTAGCCATAAGTCAACCATATTGCCCTTTTTCTGCTCATTTATTTTTGCTTTATATTCAGACAAACAACTACTTTGTAGGCATAATGTCAGAAATTTCAGTTATCCTTCTCACAATTCCCTAAGATAAGTGGATAATAGTACACATCAGCATATGGATCCTTCTTAAAATAATAAAAATGCTTCTGAAAAGATTTTTTAAATGTGTATGTGTGTGTGTGTGTATGTGTGTGTGTGTGTGTGTGTATAAATATGACATGTGTATGCTGAAGCCCTCATAGGTGAAAAGAAGGTGTCGGATCCCCTGGAAAAGAAGTCACAGGTAGTTATAAGTCACCTTGTGGGTGTTAGAAATTGAACCCAGATTCTCTGCAAGAACAGTAAGTGCTCTTAATCACAATCCATCTCTCCAGCACCTGAAAATGCTCCTTTAGGAAAACCTTTGCTTTGTTCTGTGTGCGCAAAACAAATCGATGCAATAAGTAACTTCAGTAAGTTAGTAATTTTGCTAATCGTATTCATTTTGTGGACATATGTACAGAAGACATAGAGGAGCCATGGATAGCAATAGAGATTATGGATATGAGTCTAGAGTCACAAACCATGAGGACTATTACCTTATTTATAGAATATATTTTTCCATCTTTATCACATTTTATTTATTTATTGGGTATGTATGTTTGTACACACATGCAGGCCATGGCACACATGCAGAGGTCCAAAGACATCTTTTCTTGCCATCTACCATGTGGGTGCCAGGAATTGAACTCAGATCATAAATGTTGGCAGCATGTGTCTTCATGAACTGAATCATCTCATGGTTTCCATTGCCTTATTTAAAAGTTATCCTTTGGAAAGCAGTTAGTTACCTTACAACAGTCATGCCACTATTGCACAAGTAGGTACATCTTGCCTGACAGGTCAGGACTGTAGCATGCAGTGCTAAGTAAGAGCAAGCAAGCAGAGAGGAAGTTTCCTGGTCAGTTTGAGATTGATTACTCTGTATCCTGCATCCAAAGTGGGTGATATCCTCAGCAATAGTGTCTTGCCATGTAGTCATGGTGGGTAACCAAGAGCAATAGGAATAGACTGCATTGCTTTGGAAAGCCCTGGGGCCTCCCTAACAAATAATTCATATGGAGGCATATTCCATGCCTGGCATTGTGATTTTTATTTAATATCCATGTTTATTAGGGAGATATTATCAGCCCATGTTGGGTAATTCCATTTGAATTTTTTTCCAGTTGTATTTTGAAATTAGCTCACTAACTACTAGGTTTCCTATGGCTTTTCCATAGAGCATTAGCTTTGGATAACTCACTGACTACCTCATTCCTCTCCCCAACCTCCACTCATGCTTAATTCTTTAACCTTCAGTATTCATCCCCCATATTTTCATTTCACGTGTATTCTGGTATCCTGCCAATTCTTTTTTTAAGTTGGATTGTGAGATAATAGGTTTCCATATGGCATTTTATATCCCCTTCCTTTGGGTTAGTCCCCCCCTTCGTCCTCTTATTTCCCCCATACCTCTATGCCACTCCCTGTTTTAGCTTTTCCAACCTCAGTATTCCACCTCACAGCATTCCTTTTACCTATAATCCTCTACCTACCCCCTTATCATAGCCCCCAAGGCCCCTTTCTGGTTGTCTGGCTTCCATTTGTGCTCCAAGTTAAAACACACAAAACAAACAGTTTGAAGTTAGAGTCCATATATGAAAGAGAACAGGTGTGCTGATTAGTTTTTATGTCAACCTAGCACAAGCTACAGTCATTTTGGAAGAGGAACCTCAATTAAGAAAATGACTTCAGCAGGTTGGCCCGTAGGTCAACAAAGCAGGCTAAGCAAGTCACCCAGAGCAAGCTGGTAAGCAGCGTGCCTCTGAGCTCTCTGTTTCAGTTCCTGACTCCAGGTTCCTGCTTGAGTTCCTGACTTGGCTTCCCTCTATTAAGGACTATGATCATAACATGAAAGCCATAAAAACCCTTTCTGCCCCAAGGCTCTTTTTGATTGTGATGTTTTGCCACAATGATGGAAACCTAACTAAAACAGTAACCTCACTCAGTATAACTTTCTTTAGTTCCATTCATTTACCTGAAAATTTTGTTTCATTTTTTTTTTACAGCTGAGGAATATTCCATTATGTACGTACGTACCAGATTTTTCTTATCTATTCATAAGTTGATGGACACCTTAGTTGATTCCATTTCCTAGCTATTATGAATGGAACAACGAAAAGAAATGTACAAGTGTTCCTGTAGTAGAATTCAAACCCCTTGTGTACATGCTCAGGAGTGCTATGGCTAGGTCATGTGGCTGTTATAGTTCTAGTTTTATGAGAATCCAAAAGAGATTGTACTATTTTATATGTCCACAAACAGTCCTTAAGAGTTCCCCTTGTGCCACATCTTTATCCATAAGAAGGAACTTCATCTCTGTACACCTTCCCATCATGATCTCATTGTTCCTTGCTCATAGAAGGCCCCCTCTCTCCCATTGATTGGGCTCCTGGAGATCGGCCTGGTGCCCGGCTGTGGATGTCTGCATCTGCCTCCATCAGTCACTGGATGAGGTCTCTATGATGACAGTTAGGGTATTCATCCATGTGATCACCAGAGTAGGCCAGTTCAGGCACCCTCTCGATTGTTTCCAGTAATCTAAGGTGGGGTAGTCCTTGCGGATTCGCAGGAACTTCCCTAGCACTCTGTTTCTCTCTATTCCCATGATTTCTTCATTTATCATGTTATCTCCTTCCTTGCTCTCCCACTCTGTCCCTGTTCCAGCTCGAAATTCCCGCTCCCCTATGCTCTCATCCTCCATCCCTCCCCCCCATTTCCTCCCCCTCACTCCTAGTCAGCCCATGTAGATCTCATCCATTTCTCCCTCGCTGAGCTATCCATGCATCTCTCCTAGGTTCTTCCCTGGGGCTGTGGGTTGCAGTCTGGTTATCCTTTGCTTTACATCTACAGAGATGGCCAGCCAAACTAGTGGAGACGCATGAACTATGGACCCATAACTGAGGAGCTCCCATGAGCCCTCATCCAGAGACAGATGGAAGCAGATGCAGAGATCCAAAGCCAGGCGCCAGGCACAGCTCCAAGAGTCCAACTGATGAGGGAGTGGAGAGATTCTATGAACAAGGGACATCGAGATCATGAAGGGAAAATGTACAGAGATGGCTAGCCAGGCTGGTGGAAATGCATGAACTGTGGACCAATAACTGTGGTGCCCCCATGGTGCTGGACTGGGCCCTCTAAAAGCTTGAGACAGTTGTTTAGTTTGAACTGTTAGGGGACCCCCAGGCAGTGGGATCAGGATCCGTCCCTGGTGCAGGGGCTGGCTTTTGGAGCCCAGTGCCTATGATGGGACACCTGGTGCAGCCTTGGCACAGGGAGGAGGATTTTGGACCTGCCTCAATTGAATGTGCCAAGCTCCGGGGACTCTCCATGGGAGACCCTGTCTTAGAGGAGGTGGGAATGGGGGAGTAGGTTGAGGGGAAGGGCAGGTGGGGCGGGAGGAGGGAGGAGAGGGGGAATCTGAGGTTGGTATATAAAATGAGTGGAAAATCTTTTTAATTAAAAAAAAAAGAAGGAACTTCATATCTGGTACTATATAGTTGTTTAAAAGCCCATGGCTGGAAGGTCATAGACTTTAGGGTAGAACCTGCTGTTTTTATTTTGCTAAATTGTCATATTGTCAAACTGCCGTCTAAATAATTTTGTTTATAGCCATAGACATAGGTTCCTTTCACTCTTGGTCAGAGACGCTTCCTTTTGCAGTTCCAGAAGTCCCACCCCGTACTGGGAAGCTATTGGCAGTGGGTAGCTTCAGGAGAGAGAAACTCAGTCTTTTTTGAGGATGTGGCCACCAGTTGACTTCCCATACTCCAGGTGATGAACCCAAACCCATGTATATACACAAAGCACAAAATGGCCATTGTGGGCTACTAAATGAAGGAGGAGGAGAAAAAGGAGGAGGGGGAGGGAAGGGGAGGATGAGAAAAGTTGGGAAGGGACACTTTAAAGAAAATATGGGGAAAATGGGAGGGGAAATGGTGATAGATATGATCATATTTCATTGTATATATGTATGAGAGTCTCAAAAAATTAAATTAATGTTATCTTTGAGGTTGTTGTAATGGAATGTGCCATGGGTTCAGGAAAAAAGGAAGAAAGGAAGGGAAGAGGGAGGAAGGGAGGGAGGGAGGGGGGAAGGGAGGGAGGGAGGGGGGAAATAGAGGATTAGTGTGTTGCCTTAGGCTTCCTACTTTTAAATACCATTATTGAAGTATAATTGGTATTTTATTGTCCACATCTCAATGAGTTTGTGGATAAGTACATACTCATGAAGCCGTCACAACTGTCAAAGATATAAATGCATCCATCACTTCTCTAAATTTCTTCCCATCCTTTTTATTATAATTGATATTGGGGTATAACTTGTTTGTTTTTGGAGCTGGGCAGTCTTTGTGTTATAAACACTTAACATAGGCTTTAGTAAATTTTAAATATATCGTACAATGTTATCAGCTTTAGGCATCATGGTGCACAGCAGGCTTCCAGAGCTTACTTAGGATCTATAACTGAAACTTTGTGTTCTTTGATTATCTATTGGAGGGT